>JAODUE010000009.1:1727500-1745925 GCA_027564755.1 Amblyopsis hoosieri
AGAAAGAGTGATATAAAGATGGCTTATATTTCCCCTGTGCCTTGTTTTTATATGTGGGCACACACACACACACACACACACACACACACACACACACACACACACACACACACACATGCATTGGTAAAACAAAGAGACACCAAGCATACTATTACATATTAGTAGAACACATACAGTAGAGTAAAATCAAGAAGAAAAGCTTAAGTGCTTTGAACTACAGTGCTATGAACAAACTTCATCTGAATAATGGCTTGTCCAGACAGACGTGAAATCAAAGTCAGACAGACAAATGGTAAATCTCTCATTGGCATTTTTGATTTTACCTTCCTGTTCCAAGGTTGTAAGGTCTGTGCTGTCTTCATAGACAAAAGTGGTGGATCTCTCTGGGACATCCTGGAAGGGTTCTTTGGTGGTGTCATCATAGGCTCCTCCTCCAGAAACAGTGTCCTGGTTATCTCCTTGCAAAGTTGGACCTGGATCTGCAAAGGACTCTGCATATCAACAAAAAACTGTTATTCTTAAAAGGGATTTGTGTGTACTTAGTACTCAATAGAGGCAGAGCCACTGTGAGTCTGTGTGGAAGAGTACATGCTATTTGTGTGTCTCCAAACATGGCGACATGCTGAAAGCTGTTCCTGGTGACTGAAGGAAACATTATAATTCAGTTTAGTTAATATATACAGTAGATAGACTATATGGAAATACCCTCGATCATAAACACTAAGGCTTTTATTTTGTATGCCTTATTTGGTCTCCGATAAAATAAGAAAAAAAATGAATTCTATCAGAAGAATGCAATGTACCAAGTTGTGTATTTATATAAGGCGGTCATTTTAAGTGAACTGAACCGTCTATCACTGCAAATAGTCATGTTTACGCACTCTTTGGTTGGGAGGCCTCAGGGTTGCATGGCTAAATACATGACCCAGCCTTTGACTAATGGAACAGCCTCTCTCTGTCTCAGTGAGCTAACGGCTCAGGCCACAGTATAACGATGTCCTTGTAGAGGACGGACATTCTCTAAACAAGTTGCAAATATGTATGTGCTCTGCTTTTGTATCATTCCAAAAAAATGTGGTCTGTTTAAAGCGGCTCTACATACATTTCTACCACTTGATGTCACTAATGGCGCTGTCCCGCACATGGTACCAGCTCGACGCTACTCGCCTCAGCTCAACTCAGCTCTGTCTCTGGGAGATATTCCATTGAATAGTATCAGCTAAACTTGGTTCTACTCATTTTAGCCTACTCGTTTTCCGCTGCAGATAGTACCCACTAAGTTGTAGCTGGCCGTCATATCGACTGACGCGGTTTGAACCGCGTAGTAGTCTTGGTAGTCTTTTTATTTATTTTTTAAACACTGTTGAATGTCCTTCGGTAGCTGTGTACAGTCAACAGATCACGTCACTTTAAGCACATTCCTGCTCCATCTAGATAACAGTGATTATTATGCCGTTGACGACAGAGAACAATCTGCTCAATTGACCAGGGCATTGTTTAGCATTTTGCCATTTAATCAAAGGAAAATAGTAAATTGGGCTAGGCACTTGTCCAGTATATAAAAACACTAAGCCACTTTTGAAAGAAGTGGTAGGCAAATGCCCATGCATTGATACACTTGTGTTTTTAACCACCTGCCATTGGTGGTTTGTTCTACTTCCACCCACATCTTGATTTTTATTGACATTCCTTTTATGTTTACATGGAGCTAGGATGAGACTTTTTACACACCCAGTACACATATGTAGTAGAAACACAACTTAGTTCACTTTCCTGGCTGCTATTCCACTTATCTAGCCGACTGCATCACAGAGGAGCACAGCAACTAAGAAGTTGGAAATTGGTTGTTAACAGCAGCAGGTATTCAGCAGGTATAACAGAGGACTCACGGTGTAAGGACACGTCATTTCAATACAAGGTTACCATATGGGCCATACCTATGTTCTATCAAGGATAGCTGACGTGAAAACCCTCCAGAAGGAAGTCAAAACATGATTCCATTAGCGCTGTACTGCTTGCCGTTCCTCAAATAAGGGACAGTTATATACCTTGGCTTTGGAAATCCATATGAACAGGGGAAATTTTGATCATGAAATTAAATATTTATCACAGGAAAAAAAAGCAAAACCTATTCACACACTGCTTCACTCATCTGTTGCTTTAGATGTTGAATACCATCAAAACCTTACGCCAAACATTTTTTACACCCAGCTAATTTTATGTGCACCTATTTATTTATTTATTTATTTATTTAGCACCTTCAAACACAATTTTTACACTGCTACTCACATTTTCTATTTTATTTCTATTTTATAATTTCTTTAGTATTTTTCTCAAATGAAAATAAATCAAAGCGCTCCAAAAATTTAAAAACTAAATGCAAATGGGCACATACAGTTCCCTCTTCAAACAACAATTTATAAAAGAAAAGAAAAAAGAAAATAAAAAATATTGAATTCTCTGCTAATTTGAATATATGCTGATATTTATATTGGCCATGTTGATGTGTAGGCTTATAGTACACAGATTCTTGTGCTCAGGTTGATTGACTGTAGAGTTCTGGGCTTTAGGCCAGCCTTACCATCAATGAGGCCTTCAGCTGAAGGCACAAAAGGCTGTTTGTGCCACCATGGAGGGGCAGCAGGCTGTAACCAGTAACAAGCAGCCAGTCCCAAACCAGTGGCTGGCTACTGGATGTCAAACAAACGTGTTTATTAAATAGTCTCTTTAGGGAAAGGTTGCACTTTGTTTTAACAGTTTGATTGAAACTGGAAGACAAAAACCAACATAATTACTACAAATAGCATGAAAGTTTCGTAATGCTGTTTGTTTCCTGTTTAAGAAAATATTGGCTATTTTTTGAGTCATGAAAGTATGTATTATGTAATATGAATCTGTGTTACACACATTTTACACAATGATGAGGAAAATTGACATCTATGGAGGTCACAAAAGGAAATGTATTCAATTCAGTGTTGTTTAATTGTATCAAGATCACACAAACATTTAGGTAAATTGGAGGTAAATTAACAAGGAAAAATTACTTTTGTTGTCTCAAGATCACAAGCTTTGGAGAAATCAGAAATTGTTCATATGACCACACCTGATTGTACAAACATTCTACATGAGTTGTGTATGAATTTATACAGTATTAATGTATTAGGTGAAGGTGAGACAAACTGTCTTAAGCTTAAATTAGCACTACCGAAAATATATCTATTACTGGCAGGGCACCCTGGAAAACACAAGAGAAAATTACCTTTTATCTTATAGCTAAATAACTAAAAAAGTGGAACATTTACTTTATAACACGCTTTATTAAGTCAACTAAATAATTAACTCATGATAGTGAAATAACAGCATAAACAAAAATGAAAGCATGGCCGTTACCGTGGATCTCACTGTCACAATGATGCAATAAATCTGAACTAAAATTACTTATGTTATTAGTCCAACTACTGTATCATCGTTAAGACATGAGGGACAAAACTCTGAAGCTAAATATGCATACAGTATAGTAGTCTAAAGTCAAATACTAAACTTTAATTACTTTAATATTTTAATTAGTCTTCCTAACCCCAGCTAGGTTAACAGAAGCCTTATTAGACCCATTAACAACATGATATGAAACCCCTTGAAAAGCAGAAACTACTGGTGTTTAGTCTACAGATAAATCTCTCATATTTGTTTGCAGCTCGGCCCTCTCCAGGCAGAATTTCACACTAGCCAGTGACATGACAGTGTTCAAACAGGTGTGTGAGAAGACCTCCATTACCCAACATTGAGAGAACAGACACGCCTACCTAACATTGCTTTTTGCAGCCTGTGTCCTTGCCTCACCCCTTCATCTTCTACTGCCATCCCTCCAAAGTATCAAAGACCTCTTTGAAAACTGTTGAAGAGTTCATGTGCCCTGTCATCACATGTGAACTGACAATGGATAAATAAGGACGAATGTATTACAGCCACAACATTAAAATCAGTTTAAAGCTACTGGTTTTAATGTTTAGAAACACGCTTGACTTCAACGTCATCTCACTAACCCACGGTGATCGGGCTGCTAGCAGGGTGGCTGTGCAAACGTGATCATAAATATATTGAGCTGAGAGCATAGTCAGGTGGAGCCAGGCTGTGGCTTCATGGCTTGACAAAGTAAAAAACAAAATAACATATGCCACAGCATTAAAGCTGGTAGATGGTTTTAATGATAATAAAGGCTGATCGTGTATATGCAAAAGATATCCAAAGTCTGACTGCACCCTGTCTTCCCATACGGTATTGTAAGAGTGCTGAGCAACTATGTTACTGCTACATAAGTACAAAACTGGAGGTTTCAAAATACTGACAGTAGTTACGTTTTGTAATACATAGGTAAGTGATTAGAATTGATCATAGAAAGATATTAGAAATGTGTAAGTATGGCTTACTACCACTTTAAATGAGAGTGAATATTAAACTTCAAACCCTATTTCAAAGTATGAATCAGTAAAGGTGTAAATAATCTTTCCCACTGTCACCTGATTTCCAGATGATCAGAAACAAAGATGAAAATGGTCATGCCGTTTATGCAAGTTCCCTGTTTGACTAAATCCTGTTGTGCCAGTACAAAACCACAAGTCACGATGGTGCATTTATTCTAATTAGGAGGGGGAGTTTTTTGCTGCGGCAACAACCCAAACAATAGAATAACATGAAGTGGAGACACACGTTCCCATTGCAGTTCTGACATGTGATACCATCATGTTTGTCATATATACCCAGAGACCAGATGACAAAAAGCTCATTTAGAGTAAAAAGATATCTGAAAACAACGTGCACATGCTTGGCTTTTTCAAATAACAGGTACTTTACATGTCTTAGTTTTTATTCTCTTGCCTTTCCACTACACCATTGCCCTCCGGTCCATCTCCTTTACCTATACTCCTTCCTCTTCTGCTCTTCCTTCACCTCAGCACTTCTCCTTTCTTCTCCTACTACATCAACTCTCCTTTCTCCATCCCCTCTCCCTACTACTGCTCTGTCATCGGTCTTACGCCAGTATGGTAGTATTTGTGATACATTCATTTGAAATATGTATTTGAATTACAATATTTTGTATTTGACAGGGTTGTTGAAAATGGCTTCATCAAAATACTTATTAGTGTTTTGTATCATAAAAATACCATAAAATAGTTTCTCTGAGAAGTTTACTTGCTGCAGTATCTGGTAGCCTGGTGCAACCAGATGCAAAATTTAACCAGGTCTGGAGAATGTTTTCAGTTGCCACATCCTGGGCCTAGACCTCTGGTTAATTATGAAACTATTGGATAACATTTAACCAATCAGCGCTGCTACAACTGTTTGTATCGCTTCATCTAGCTCTACCACCATTTTGAATGCTTGATTCAATGCAAATAGCTTCAACGTCATTGCATTTAGCCACACCCACTGGTCGATGATAGGTCCTCCGTCCATGGTGGCTGTGTGAAAGGTAAAGTGCTCACGGTTTCCAAACAATATTCTCAGCTAAATTGATTTTAGAGCAATAGGCAGGGTGGATGTGCAAACACCAGATTTATTTTCAGCGGGCACACAGAAAGGACAATTTGGGGACCAGATATTCACTGAATTTGAAGCTAATACACTTCATTAAGCTAATACACTTGACAAATTCAGCATTTACTCATATTTTGTTAGCTGTCCATCCCATGTGTATGCTGATAACACATGCTAACTACAGCCCAGGCTCTGTAAATAACAAAAAGTGGTGCAGACTGCACACAACAATATACTAGGCATTTGCAAGTTGTTTTCGTTGTGTGGGAGCAGCCTAAAGGGAGAGGTGTTTCTGTTTTGATCAAGCTCTAATATAAACAAGCTTTCTCCAGAATGACTGACTATAGCTTTAAATAACTGAGCCAGTTTACAGGTGAAGGATTAGACTATAGATCAAATAGGCCGACTGGTGGTTTGTGAAGTGATTTCATGTGCTATTGGAAAAGTATTTAGTGTTTTAAAAATACAGTAGTTTATTTTTAGACACAGTGTGGCTTCTGTATTTTGTAATACATTTTGATACACTTATAATTAGGATATTTGGTATTTAATTTAAATATTTCAAAACATTTGATGTATTTTTGCCCATCCCTGCCTCTCCTACCCTATCCACAAACTCACTCTTACACTACCTTTTTCACCGTCTCATTCTTTGATAGCCTTTAAAATGTCTACAGTAGTTGTTGTAATTAAGACAACTCTGTAAGCCATTTGTTGTGTGTTGTGTGTAGGCCTACTACTAATCAATTCAGGGCTTGTGGTTTGTTGCATTTGGAAAATGGTACAGAAATGTTTCAGATTTTTATAAAGATCAATTAAAAAAGCTGCAATTGTGTTTTCCTGATATAAAGTTTTATTTGGTTGTATACTATGAAAACATTTGAGAATTGTGTAGCGTGTTTTGGGAAAATTGTCATGTCATTTGTATAAAATTAAGGACAAGATGATTACTGTTCATATCATTGTGTTAACAGAGCAATTACCTGCGTTTGGAGAAGAGTTTCAAATCGAATCCAAAGCAATTTACACCGAGTACAGATATTAAATATTAGTTGTTCATTTTTTTCCTCAAGTTTACTTACAGGGAGGCCAAAGAGCGTATCACACCCAGGACCTTTGGTCAGGAAGTCAACCAACATAACCACTATTAGGCCGGCCTGTCTTGCCCCAACAATCACTTAATTCATGACATGGTAATATTTGCCCAGCAAACGGCTACCCATATCAACATAAAGAAACCTTATTTTGAGAAATGCCTTACTGTCAAGATTAAGTCACATCTCTGCAGTTTGGATGCCTGACATGACATCACGGAGAAAAGGTTGCTGCGATCACAACACAGTGCTGTGTCAAGGGAACAGTCCACATCTATATGCCCCTGCATAAGAGGCAGATGTCTTCTGGCCTGCTTACCCCTACTCTGACCCCATTGCCTGGCAGTGCTTCTATCATGTACACTAGCTCTCAGAAGGGACCCCAGGCACTCCGCTTGTAATGGGAACATTTTCACGCATTTAAGTGAAAATTAACATTGTTCACTATGAACCTGCAAATAATATAAAAGTAATTTAAATGGGTTTCAAGCAGTCATGGTAGACTGCTTACCTGCTAGAAGTTGTATACTCATTAGCAGTCCACGCTGAGTTTTTTTACGTCCTTTTCAAAAAAAATGTAAGAGACAAACCACAAGATAGTTTCATTTCAGGCATGTTCCTCACATCTAACATCTAACATTATGAAAGCAACAGAGTCAGCCCTGTTTGTCAAAGAGGAGCTTTGAGGACACTCTGAACCCTAAGTTACCAACAACTGCATCATTTGGATCAGGGGGTGGGAGGAACTCAGCCAGGTCTGTCTACAGCATTAAAGCTTTCATACAGTATACACACGTTTGTGCTCGAGTCCCTGCATCCATTCACACGTGTACAAATTCACTTTCTCCCCCCCACCTACCTACGTTGAATCAAGCCACTGTTGAGCATCAAAACTAAGCAGCTTTTTTATAAAATCCACACCTCACTTGATTGACTTAACACTTTTTAAATTAATGGTATGTTGAGAAGATGACATTGTGCTTTAAAAGCATGATTCACTTGTTACATTCCCTATTCCTTCCAATTTCATCATGACGCATATGAAATATACAGATTATGTAATCACATATTTTACTTTCATTTCCAGAAACCAGTGTTCTGACAAACCCAAGAACAGAACAAAAATACAAGTGCATGCTAATAGCGAGCAGAACTCAGCAACCTACCTGTATTCGCGGTGGCCACAAAGAGGCCTAGAAGCACAATGAGGAATCGGCAGAAACCGCTGCTGTGAACCATGATGTCTCGGAGGGAAGAGAACTCCTGAAACATGGGCTTCAAATTAGTACTGACCCTGGGAGAGGTGCAGGAAGAGGAGCTTAGGAGGAAAATGGCTGGGCGGTTGGAGGGTGTGAAAGGTGGGGCTAGGTATATGGAAGTCTGTCTGGACAGTGTGGACTTTGTGAACATATACCACCCACTCAATACTGCTGACGTGACCACATACTTGCCCGCAGGAAGGAAAGAAAGAAGAATGTTGTACCGTTAAGTCGCACTAGTCTCTCCCTGAGAACACCACCTTTCCTGGGCAACTCATAACTCACAGTAGACTGGACCCTGTACGATGGCAAAACAGTACAGGAAATAAAAGGGTTTAAATTTAATCTCAAGAGAGGCGTCAGGGTAATCTGCAAAACCACCCATGGCAGGGAACAGTTATATATAAAATTAAGAAAAAGTGTTCTTGGCATTATCCCTTATAGATTAAAATAAATATAATTTAGCTTTAGTCTACACCAAAACATGACTGACATGAGACATTGATCAGTATTAGGACAGAACAATACGTTTTCTCAGATATTCTGTTATTGACAAACCTTTCAAGACCCAAAATAAAAATTATAATTTGCAAATTCCATAGCGTCTGTTATGCATATGAATCATACATATATATTTTTTAAAGCAGTAATTTAAGGCCGTTTGTTCAGTTTTCCTCAAATGTAGAGTCAGAAAGATAGGTTTAAACAGCCCACACAAGAGACTGTTTTATTTCATACTGCAATAAAAAATTACTCCAGCAGTTCATCATTTCCATATATTAGAATACAGATGCAGAATTGAAAGTTTATTCTTTAAACAGCCTAGTAATATACAAGAAATAGATAACTACTTGAGTTTAAACGTTCAAACATGTCCTTAAAACAGGACATAAGTGGGCACGCATCCTTGGGTCCTACTCCACCATTATTCACCATGACAACCCAGCGGAAAACAGGGAGGGGAACGAGAAGAGGGGTGAGGGGAAATAGAGCACAGGCAGAAAACCTTTCAATAAATAAAACAAATAGATAGAAATCTTTCCTATTAACCCCGCCACCACCGACCCCACCCAAATTCACACTTATGGTTTAAAAAAAGAAAAGAGAATGAAGATCCATTTCAGAATGGGTTGCAACTGGTTTCATCACGATGGGGAGGGTGACAGAAGGCAGGCCAGCCTCATCTGGCTGTGTCGATTTCTGTCACGGGCTCGTTTGATGTTGCACCGAACACACAGACGTGAGCTTTGAGAGCCCTGGTTGCATTACGATAGCACCTGCTAATCCACTCACTGCTTGGAACCAGTGGAGGAGGGGAGGGGGGTGGGAACAAAGCTGAAGGTCTTGCTGGGCAGGGTTATGGTCTGGGTAAAGTAGCTGCTGTTCAAAACGGAAACAGTCAGTTGGGTTGGCAGTCCCTTAGAAATCCTCCACAGTCTCAATCTCGCCCATGTTCAACCTCTCAGACGACGCGTTCACAGAAAAACCTGGAAGGGAAAAACAAAAGGAACGGAAGGCAACCGTCAGTACACACTTTAGGATGTTTTAACAGAAATATGATGACCCGACTGATGTGACGATGAAAGCTCGCACCTAGTAGGCTGGGGTCTGCGCGGACCATCTTCTGTTTTTTCTTCTTCTTCCCTGAGGTGACGGTTTCAAAGCGCGGCTGCTGCAAGCTCGTGTGGTTGGACTGGTAGAGCGACTGGGATTCCGTCCCAGCCCACACAGTATCCTGGTCAAGGAAGGAAAAAAATGTGGGTTAAAAAGAATAAAAATCAGAAAATAGTTTCTCACAAATGGCGTTGTTGTTGCTTGACACCACTGGGACGCAAATTAGTAGGCTACGTACACCACAGAGGATGTCAGTTGAACATCTAAATGAAAGGTACACTCCTTAACAGAACAGTGGGAGGTACATTAGCTGTAAGGGCTTTCAGAATAAATAAAAGGTTAGAGAAAGGCTAAAATCTTAATTATTATACCTATTAGTACTGATGCATGGCATAACCCAAAACAAAACAATAAGAAAAATGCCATTCTGCGATCCTATCCTACGTTTGCATTTTAGACTAGGACTGGCGAGGTCTATTTAGGGGGGCAGTGCTGTTCTGGAACACAGGGTGCTTCTTCAGTGCACAGAACAGACCAGGCTAGTAGACCCTGAAGAGACACCCACGGTCAGTTTAGGATCTGAAGAAAACATTTCCACATGGGACGTACACGTTACATCTCCCTTTACAGGCGGATGGGATGTCTGTGTTGCATTTGGTCATGTGATAATCTTTTTATTCACGTTATTTCATCGCTGGGCTATAGAATGAAAAGACAGTCTGCATTTTTGCCTCGCAAATTTACATGTTGTATATTTGGTGTCACTTACTATACATTTTAAATAATTTTACATACGTGCAAATAAAATGCTCATCACCCACAGGCCTCAAGTAAGTCATCAACCCCTGCCCTGTGCGTGCATAAGGCACAGGCGTATGTGGAGGCCCTGCCCGATCCCTGCCTCTGACAAAACAAGCACGCATGCACAGTAAACACAACGGGCAATAAAGGTCAGTAGTAACCAACATAATAATCGGGACAGGCCTATACGAGGGGTTTCATTTGAAGACGATCACTACATTCGACTTCAGACCAATGAAAAGCCCCTTCCAATAGACATAGCCACCTGCTGCGGCTGCTGCTTGAGAGGCTGCTGTTGGTTCTGCAAGGCCGGTTTCTGTTGGTTGGCGTTCTGTTTGGCACGGCGTTCCAGGAACTGCTTGGCAAACTCCTTGGCGTCGGGAGTGTCCCCCAGGTAGGCCCGCACGTAGTCGTGCACCTCGTATGGAGAGTCCACCTCCTTCAAGAAGGACGCAAACGTGGGCACTGTGGGTAAGAGAACCAAAGTGAGAGGGAGACCCCGTGTGGCACGAGCAGCGTCTCTGCCTTGAACGGAGGACTCACCGTCCAGGTTGTTTGCGGTGTTGAGCGTGTGCAGCGTCTGCTCACACCACTGCATGAAGCCGTCCTGCTGGCTCTTATTGACGCCTTGGAACAACTTGAGCAGCTTCTCCTCCTCCTCAGCCTTCTTGTTGGCCCGGCTGCTCACAGAGTTACTTTTATAGGACAAGACAAAGAGGCAGATGCCACACACATTCTTCTGAATGTCGCATGCAGTATGAAGCCCCTATGACCTTTCATTACGGGTTACTGCACCACTTATTTATAAGAATAGGGCTTAAAAGCTACAGGAAACAAATGATTAAATCGTTTGTTTAGATTCAATATGCCCTAGTCATGCTTTCCTGGGTCGCTCTGTTAGGATGATAATAAAATCAAGGCTGTGACAGAGGTACTGAGGGATCTCCAGTATAATGCATGTATGCATACAAGTATGATCAGGGCTGTCACGAGAACTGTAATATTGCAATACTGTGGTATTACCAACCCAACCGCATTGTATACGCTTTTTATTGTTTTCCACGAGGCACACATCATCCAGCTATAGGGACGCAAAATGCAGTTTTGCTGTATTCCGTTCTACTGCTTTTGGGGATCTGTTTATTATGTGTGGGAAAGAACAGGCAATCGGTCGTCACCTACCATTCTGGGTTGTTAAAGACAAAGGGCAATCCAAACAACCCCTGTGCCATCATCACTTCTTTCTGACAACAAGCAAAAGTGATCAATAGGCCTATAGAGTGCAAGTGGCACCCTTAAGCTTTTGATCTTGAGATATTTAATATGCTACTGGCCCACATGTCACATTTATCATCGGACAAGTCCGGCAGATTAAAACCACAATAGTTGTGTGCACATCATCTGACCACGTTGCCTGGAAATAGTGCCTCAGAACCATACAATTTTGGAAGCGCTACGCCTTGCGTTTGACCACTCAAAACCAAAACATTTGCCATTATACCGCATATCGTGGAGTAACACTTTAGTTTCCTGCAGCTTGAATACATTTGACTCTCTACCAGAAGCTGAGCAGTTTCTATCACCACCCCCCGGCTGCTTTGGGCTGCTACCTGAGGTTTGCGTTGCCCTTGTTATTCTTCGGTGGATTGCCTTTCCTGGTGTGGGAAGGAGGGGGTTGGGCAGCGTCCTTCACAGCCTCATCCCAGAAGCCCATGTTAGAAAGCTGGGTGTCACCCCATATACTGCTGGAGTCCGAGCCCCAGGTAGAGCCAGTGGTGGCGCCGCCCGAACCCCACACCGTACTACTTAGAGGGGCCTGAAAGGGGAGAGCAAGAGAGAGGGTCAACACATGTTATTCATGAAAGACCAGTTAAATGTACCATGTTCTTTCATGCATTACAGACAACTGGCAATCATTTCATGAAATCCTGTCTAGGCACCGCTATATGGAATCAGTCCTTTGACACACAGTCACATACAGGCCTGTTCTGGGCTCGGTTCTGCTGGGTGACCGTAGGGTGGGGCGGTGAAGGCTGCTGCTGCTGTTGATGCTGCTGCTGTTGATGCTGCGGTTGATGCTGCTGCTGTTGATGCTGCTCCTTGCTCTGCTTCATCTGCTGGGCCTCCTCCCGCTGGATCTCCAGCAGCGACTTGGTGGCGGGGGGCTGCTTGGACATGCCGCCCCAGCCGGAGAGCTTAGCCTGGGGGTGCTGCGTCTGCTGCAAGGCCTGCTGCTGCTGGACCTTCAACAGCTCCTGCTGCTGCCGCCGCTGCTGCGGGACAGGTGGGGTGGGGGGGAGATGGTAGGACATGGAAGGTACACGGGGGGGAGGGGTCAGTGCAGATTACACAGGACACATATGCTCAGAATGGGACTTTTCTATGTCCGCTGGTTATGAACCGCTACTCCCGGTGGGCAGGTGGTGCATTGCACGGCTGACATCACGTGTGAGTCGGCGTATGAATGTGTGTGGGAATGGGTGAATGTGAGGCAATCCTTCACGTAGAGCGCTTTGGGCGGCCGGGAGGTTAGAAGAGCGCTGTACTGTGTGCATCAGGGGTGTCAAGCTCAATCAGAGGGACAGACGACAATAAAAACTGGGACTGTTCGTCGTATAGTGCCGTCTCATGTTATGCTCTTTAATTACGGCCACGCCAGCACCTCAAACAAGGCACGCTGGTTTAGTGTCCCACAGCTGACTGACGGCTGATTTAACCCAGCACCACCCACACGAGAACCGTGCTGGAGGCAAAGTGATTGCCGCTGAGTTTACCTCTTCCTTCGAGTGCCGTTCTCTCTCCTCTTCCAGTTTCTGGATTTCAGCGAGTGACAGGGCATTCTGATTCTGGCTCAGGGTGCTGGCGGACTGCTGCCCCCACTTTGAGGAAGACGGGAGCTATGGAGAACAAGAGATCATACAATAACTAGAATAATTACACTTGAATAAACTATGCTCTGTGGCCCCAACCACTGCAGATGGAACCATTATTTTATAGTAAACACTGTTGTGGAGTGACCAATTTTCATCAGAACATTACATCATTAGAGACAGTAGTTATGAATAGAATACATGTTTTTCCTAAACATTTTAAAGTGAAATACAACAGTCAGTCTTGTTGTAAAAACCGAAGCAGGTGTGCTTCAACAATCTGGGCTTTAATTAACAGACCAAGAAAATGGATACTACTGACCACTACACCACTACCTTCATGTGGGCCGGATACCACTGACCACTACCTTCATGTGGGCCGGATACCACTGACCACTACCTTCATGTGGGCCGGATACCACTGACCACTACCTTCATGTGGGCCAGCAGCTGCTGCTGCTGCTGTTGTTGCTGGAGTCTCCTCAGGGCCTCCTGCTGCTGCTGCTGTCTCTGCTTCTGCAGCTCCTGCTGCTTCTGCGCCTCCTGCTCCCTCCTCTTCTGCTCCACCTGCTGCTGCTGCTGCAGCTGCTGCTGGCGGGCGGCAGCGGCAGCCTCCTGCTCCTCCGCCCGCTTCTCCTCCTCGCGCCTCCTCAAGGCCTCCAGCTCCTCCTGCTTCCGCCGCTCCTCCTCCTGGGAGAGGGGAAGGAAAGTGGAGGCGTTATGCCTGTATCATAGTTATAATACAGGTGCATGCAGTATGTGGCATTCTAATCCAATGGATCATTGGTTGCAATGAGCTAATAACTGGTATGACCGGACCTAAAAGTTTACTTTGTGAATTCGGTGCAAGTGGGCACACTCCATTGGGAATTGTCGTTGCATGCTATAGTTGAGAGCAATAGTATAGAGCAATAGTTGGGCGAATGACACATTCAGTGGACTGAACGTTCAATTAACGACCAGTTTCCTCAAAAATGTTATTGAACTACTTTCAAAGATGTTTGCTGCATTTTATGTTTTTTATGCGATTGATGATCAGTGATGTGTAACCGCATGGTTTAGAAGTATTAGTGAGTATAAGTCAGCATCACTATTTATTACCATTACCAAATGCAGCTTTTATTACATCTTTCCATCTTAAATGTATGCAGTCTCATTCTGGTATGAAATTCATGAAATTCTGAAATCGATTATGTTGACAGCCATTACGGACATATCCTTCAATTGGAACAGTTTGCTATGCAATGACAGAAGTGGTTCTAGAGCCATGCTGGTTCATCATCTTGTGCACCTGTACTGCTGAAACGGAACAATTTAAAGCAGTAAAACACAAACAATCACCATGTGAGCGTTGTTCATCCCACAGCCTATATGGACAGCCCAACTCCTCCCTGTTTTGTAACCTGCTGTTCAGTCCACTGCCATTCGCGTTCGTTGAGCTTGTAGCTAAAGTTCCACTATCCTGAACGGTTTGACTAAAGGCCAAGTTATGCCTCTGCGTCCAAGCTACGCCATAACCTACGGAGAGAACGTAACCTACACCGCAGCCTGCCGAGCACCTCTCGAAAAATGGAACTAGCCGTTTACAATACAATTTTCTCAGATTGTACAGATTGTTTATTATGATGAATATTGTTGTAACTAAGAGATTTGCTGGAAGGACATATTTGTATATGCTTAATTCAAAACGTTTACATTCTACTATGCGTTCTAATTTGAAAGCCTAAACAAGGCATTGCACTAGCGCAGTCAACGCATGCACAGGTTCGCGTGGCCGACAGACCAGCGCGTAAGTATGTTAGGCTCACGACAGCGTAAGCTACAGCGTAGGCTCGACACAGAAGAACAAGCAGCACAGGCGCATTAAGTGACAAACCCTGAATGATTTAATGAAGGGACTGCACCTTAAGCAGAGAATCCCTGTGCTACTGCTGACACACCTGTTTGCGAAGGAATTCTTCCCTTTGTTTTCTTTCTTCCTCCTCCCTCCGTCGCTCCTCCAGTAGGCGGAGAGCCTCCTCCTTGGCTAGCCGCTCTTCCTCCTCCTCCTTCTGCCGTCTCTGGGTCTCCTCCTGCTCCCGCTGCCTCCTGAGAGCCTCCTCCTGAGGAGAACCGCTGGCTAGTCAGCCTCCATATCGTCGCGGCTACAGGCGGAGCATCAGCGAGCCAGGGGCCCGGGCGTCCTACCTGTTTCCGTCGCGCCAGCTCTTCTTCCTCCAGCCGCTTGCGCTCCTCCTCTTGCTGGGCCCGCAAGGCCTCCTGTAGCAGTTTCCTCTCCTCCTCCTCCCTTTTCGCCCTCATTTCCGCCTCTCGCCGCTCCAGCTCCTGCTAACAGAGGACAGGAAGCCCACGTTGTGTCAAAGCCAGATCAATAACAATAATAACGCATCTCTCTCTATGGTCCGTTAGCTTGTCACAGCTTCCACCATGTGGGAGTATTACCTTAGCAGCAGCCTTAGACTTCTCTAGCTGTTGCATCTGCTCGATGGTTGGAGCCTGTGCCACGGAGTCTATTGGTAAATCCCACACGCTGCTGCTGCCATCCCATGCTGATGAGAATGACAGATGAAAGCATTCGTCACGCGTCACAATCTAACGTGTCGAAGTATGCGTGTTGATTGGTAAATGACACTCACTGCTAGGAGGGGTTTGCTGAATGTTTGCTGTGCAGGAGGCCTGAGAAGAAGAGTTCTGCATTTCCCACACAGACCCTGAGTCTGGTACAGACACAGACCGGGTAACAGGAGGTAGAAGGCTCTCTGATGCCCTAGAATAAATAAAATGCATTAAAAAAACAGATGTGTGAAACATCACAGACAGATGGATAACAGATGGAACTGGACAAAGCGCTATACGTCATTTATTCATGCGCAGACCTTAACTTGAGGGTCTGGTATTGCTGTAAGAGTAGGTTAATCTGCTGTTGCTGTTGCTGCTGTTGTTGGAGGGGAGCTGAGTTGAGCGTAGCTGCCTTTTGCTGTGCCAAGGCCTGGGCATACTGTTGCCTGAAGACAAGACAGACAGACAGACAGTTACTGCTGGGTGTCTAACTGCGGGGCGAGTGGAAAGCTCTGGCTCAGAGCTGAGAAGAGGACGGACCTGAGGAGGTATTGATACTGGAGCTGCTGTAACTGGTAGAGGTTGAGGGCAGTGAGCTCCTGGTGCCTCTTTAACCGCTCTTTATCGCCATCTCCCTAGTGACAAAGACAGAGGACAACACTACCCGTTTATACAGCAATTTCACCATTCCTCAATCCCAGTATATGCGCCTGCTGGCTTGCATTCAGTACACCCTGACACCTGAGATGCTGAATGGACAGAGGACACACCGTACCTGCAGAGGAGGAGGTGCGGGGCCCGATGCAAACGGCATTCTACCCCACAGCTTGATGATGTCCCCCAGGGGCTGGAATACCTCATCACAGCCCCTCTTCACTAACAGGGTCATGGTGAAGTAACCGGCCTGAAACCATTCAGTCATCTCGTGGTTGCTGAATGGACCTGAGACGATGGGGGGGGGGAACAAGATCATTATAAACAGTGAGCAAGGGCAAACTAGTTTGAGGGGCGGGTAGGGAAGGAGACAGGGGAGATGAGCTCTGAATGGGGGAGGAGCAGAGGGGAACGCGAGCCACTTCAGACGTGGGAGGGGGCGCGCTCCGTTGGAGAGAAGCCAAGCGACGCCAGTCTCAACCGCAAGGGGCAGAATCCCCGGACACAAAACCATCTAGGCATCTCTCTGTGCCCACCTTGGATCTCTCCCTGGGGGTCTTTGTAGAACCACTTGAGAGCCGCCTCGTGAGTCAGGGGCAGCCCGGCCGGCTTGGGCTTCTCTGCGCCCTTGGATGCCAGTCTGACGTCGTCCACCACGCCCTCCTGCAGGTAAGCCACCATCTTCTCTGCCTCCTGGAGGAATCAGACAGCAGCTGGGTTAACATGGACGGCCTCTCTCGTCTCTCAGAGTGTAATACTTCCGATTTGGAGATTTCGGGTTAATATGGGATGCCACCGAATACGGCCTGGTGTTCACATGCGCAATCGCAATTAATCAGAATAGATGCAAGACATCTCTAATCTAGTGAAGTGTACCGCTAGCAAAATGGCTAAAACTGGCTAGCCTCTATTGCAGGCACATCGGGGAGAGTGAGCCTATTTGTGTGACTGGTGGTGTGTCAGTTTGAAAATCAGTCTGGAGAGCTTGGTAATCATAGCGTTTCAGGCTGGTAAACCTAGTGTGAGTGTGTGTGTGCCAATCATCATCGTCATAGTTAGCTACGACCGTGGTTTAGGTGTGACGAAGGCGACGTAAAAACAAAACAATGGCGGGTCCTCCAGAACATACTATAGTAGATGATGCAATATAGCATCAGTTTTATTAGAATATGTTAGAAGAGCAAAGGCTTTTATCAATGAAAAAAGTTTTCACTCTTCTCCCGACTTGAGTGTGGATAACAACAGGCTCTACTGGTTCAACCAATCACCTGCAAGTATACATTTTTTTAAAGCCCCTGCCCTAATAAAACAGTTTCCCCAGATGGACATGTATAACAGAGATATCTGGCATGTCAGGTTAGGATTTACGGATGAAGTCACCATAGCTTCCATTCACTCATTTACCTGTGCCTTGACATTTCAAATCGGGTTGGGCCTTTCTCTTCCGATCGAGGTGTTTATATGGAGCATTTTCATTCAGGTTGGACCTTAAACACGATTCCAGTCAGAATATCCGGGTTGATGTAAACACAGCTTATAAGAAGGCAGGCCTTAGAGGAGCGTTTCCCCAACCGTGGTCCCGGAGGCCACCCCCCTGCTCTGCATGGTGTCGATCATTATAGCCCTGCTCCAACACGCCCGATTCAAACAAATGGGTTGTTGGAAGCCTGATAACGACCCATTCATTTCAATCAGGTGCGTAGGGAGAACCAGCCCATCCGACATACCTGCTCGAAATGTTTCAGACCCTCGTCTTCGTCGCGGGTCATGGCGATAGGAGCCATCATGATGCAGGGGAACGGCAAGGGGTTGGGCACAGACACGGCAGCCTCCGAGGGCTTCTGTTGCTGCGGCTGGGTGGTGGGCGACGGAGCAGAGACATCTGAGGGGGAAGGGGGCATTTAGTCTTTAAATAAACGTGTGTGGGTGTAGGGTAGCTGGACAAACCCACTGTAGGGATGCCCGATGCGGTTCCGAGTAGGTGGAGTAGATCACACACAGACCACAGCATATACATAAAACAGCTCTTTAATGTAGCA
>JAODUE010000009.1:1747792-1780644 GCA_027564755.1 Amblyopsis hoosieri
TCAGTGATCAGAAAGTACACCCATGCATTAAATGCCTACTGGATCCAAGGAACATTCAAACACACAGAATAATTTACAAAATACATAAAGAAACTAATAGTGTATGGCTATATATCACTTAGTAACGTGAGGCAGATTGTAGATCTTCCTCACAGTGGGGCTCCGTGCATGGCATGCTGCACACCGTCATACATTGCCAACCATACAGCTCACAAACAATACAACGGCAGACGGCTAGAAAGGTCACAGAAGAGAGGTCACAGCTCACCTGGCCGTGTGGCGGCAACGGAGGTCATGGGCAGGGGCTCCAGGGGGGCATGCAGGGGGGCTTTGCTGGGCTCCGGCCGATTACTCGGGGGAGATTTCTTCTCAGGCCCCTCTTTCCTACTGGGCTGGCCGGAGGGCAGCGACTGGGCGGCGGCCTTGGGCTCCGGGGCTGGGGCAGCGACAGGTGGAGCCTGTTCCGCCATGACCGACAACTCTGGTGAGGGAGAGAAGACCTTTATGGAACAGTTCACTTCATTTCTTGCATTTTGGTGAATTTATATGCACAAATTTACAGGCTTTTGCACAACCATGTCCAAATATGCGGTTTGCTTAGGCCTATCACAAATGTAACACTGTAATTAATCTATTTATGTTCCCCTGCTAGACAATATCTAATCTTGGTTTATACGCAATATACAAAAACTGCGTGGCTTGCTGTTAAAAGAGCGGAACAATGAACGAGAAAGTCACGGCAACCAAAACATTCTCAGAGTTATAAAGGATTTTATAACATAAATTATGTCGGCACAGGTAGGCTGAATAATAACGGGAAACACATAAACCTAATAAATGTAAGTCAGGGCTTGATCAGCACCCCTGGTGAGAGCAATAGATAAGCAAAGCGCCATTTCTTATGTTAATTTAAGTCGCGTACCGTATTTGATGAATGCCGTTGGGCTAAATACTGTGATGCTGTCAACTAAATCGGACCTGAGAAGGGCTCTGCCACACTGCGGCAGTGTCTGTGCTCTAATCAGTTCATAGACATGACCAGGATAGTAAATACATTAATGGCCCACCTAACCTATGATTTCAAATTGAACTAGGGACGCCCTGGCCAGAACTAAGGGGGCCGGGTCATCCGGGGCCTCAGCGTAATTTGAACACCGTTTGTCAAACAAAATACATTATCTTAGAGGGGGTTAGTCCACACCACCTATGGCATTAGATCTACTACAGTAGAAACAACTCACCTTCTTTTCTGTCAGCCTCTCTCTTGAGCTCTGCTTCCGTCTCTCTGGGGTGACCGTCGTCTTCCTCCTCCAGCGCCTCGTCACAC
The DNA here is from genome assembly GCA_027564755.1 of Amblyopsis hoosieri. NCBI lineage: Eukaryota > Metazoa > Chordata > Actinopteri > Percopsiformes > Amblyopsidae > Amblyopsis > Amblyopsis hoosieri. The sequence continues at coordinate 1,749,120 of JAODUE010000009.1, forward strand.
TCCTCCAAGGGTCTGAAGTCCAGCTCGGCCTCCTCCAGGATGGGCTCCTTGGAGGCTTTCTGATAGCACATCAGCACACACACACACACACAAATAACGGCGACAGTGACGACTGACACTCTCATGTGTGTCCATGCGAGGTCACACTACAATGTAAATAAACACAACATGGCAACATGAAAGGCTCACAGCCCGCCAGAATGATACGAGCAGCAAAACTTAAGAGGCCCAACCTGGCGTAAGGAGACTGAACATGTTAGGACAGGAACAGCCTCGTCGCCCATTACGGAGGTTCCTGATCTATAAACAAAATGGGACGCACATTCCCTGCACACCAGCTCACCTTAAGGGACATGAAGGCTCCCGACGAGTCGAAGGTGCCCGTCTCCTCCTCGGCGTCCTCCAGGCACCACTCGGGCAGGCTGTCCCTCTCGTCGTCCAGGCTGCCGCTGCCCGAGCGCGGCCGTCTGTAGCCCCGCTCGTCCTCCCTGGCGTCGAACGGAAAGCGCCGGCGCTGGTCTGGGTGTTCCCGCCACCCTGCCGACCGCGTCCCGTCTAGGGAGACTGTGTAGGGGTCAGCTGACGCGGGGCACGCACTACAGATCACAACCACTGCTGCTATGCCACGGTGACTGGAGGCTGTTAATGCAATTGCTGCCAGACAAATGGCTAGGAAATAGCTTCCCATCTGGGAGTACAGAGCATAATGCCTGTTTTGGGTGCCCGCTGGGCGCCAGACCGTCCATCATCATACTCACCACCCTCGCCGTCGCGAGACGTGCGCCAGTTCTCGCTCTCGGAGCGTGTGAAGTCGTGTTTCCTCGGCAGAACTGGTGCGACTTCCTCGTAGTTGGGGCGGACTGCGGAAGGAGAAGAGCGCACAGACGGAATGAGGCAGCGATGACTTCGTTAACTGGGCACATTCCCCTTTTTGCAGTGTGGCTAATCATATTTCTCATTAAATTAAAGAAATAAACTTGCATATACACCTACTGTTAAAGTTGCTCAAAGGCACACTTACTGTGATTCATCGGGAAATGTGCTGGAGCTGCTTCTGCTAAGACAATCGCGAACACAAAAGCACACGTCAGTGCACCTGCTAAACATTAAGAATTTATTCATTCATTAAAAAAAGGTATAGTAAGTGATTGTAAGATAATACACTTTGTCAAATTCACCAAATATCTCCTCATGGTCTGCTAGCTGCCCGTTCTCTGTGCGCGTGGAAAAAAAAGAAATCAGATGTTTCTACACAGCACTGGTGCCGTAAATAGGACCACAAACAAAGCAATGCAGACCGCCCGACACAACAATAGCCTAGCCTTCGCAATGCGATTCCAATGTGTGGAGCAGAGCTTCAGAGGGAGCACTCTATGCCATTAAAGGAAGAGGTGTTTTTGTTTTGATCGACTTCAAATATCAACAAGCTTTCTCCAGAATTACTTACTACACCTTTAAGAAGCAAATGTTACTAACCTGGGTCTTTCCGACCTGGCTTTTCAAACCTTCTGTCCCCCCTAAAAACGAAAACAGAATATTATAAATGTATAAAATAGTGATGTCGAAGAACCACGTACACAAGTCACTGAGAATGCTCATTTAGTTATTATTATTATTAATTCCACTCTGCAATATTAATAACAGTAACACCCTTGTCCCAGAAAAAGTGATTTCTCCACCTTTCTTCCCAGCTCTGGGAACGGTGCATCTCCCTCCCTCCACGGCCAAAACATCCCTCGACATCATCAAAACTTCTTTGGTAAAAACCACCATCCCCTCTTCCCCGACCTGAAAAACAATCAAGCACAAACATTATTGGAGCAGTTGAGGCTAAATGTGTCATGTTGTAAAGAACACACGTGCCTGCTGATTTGAAACACATCATTGAAAAACGTTTTTGAATAAAATGCAGACAATACACTACTAAAATGATTATTATTAGTAGTAGTACACGTCATCAGCTCTCCGTTGTAGAAAAATCAACAATGCTCATATAAGTATTATTCGTGTTGTTAATTGCTATTAAGATGTTGACAAGAAGGAGAGTATTTTAAACAGATAAAAGTTCATACGACTTACAATTTGTAAAACTACACCTTGTCAAAGGCAAACAAGGAAACAGGGCATCTGCAGCCTCATTTATAAATGCTATGTAAAATAGACTGGGTGCGTACAAGTCCTGGTTTATAAAAACAATTTGCTGAAAAGGTTTACCTATCTCTATGGAAACTAACCCATGAGTACTGTATGTAGATTACGAAAACAGAAATTACAAACATGAAATCAGACAACAGCCTCCATTGGAAATTCCCCAAAATGTCTTCAAATAAGAAGTCTCGTAAAGTTGATTTCTATAGCTCTTAATCACATTACCGTCTCAAAGGGCTGCACAGGCCCTCATTCTACATGGGACAAAAAATACCTCCATAATAAACACATGTACATCCAGAAAGAAGCTCACCTCTACCCCTTGAGGTACTTCGGCCTCTTGGAGCCCCTGCTATCGGTCCCGCTCCTCGTCCCATCAGCCGAAGTACAGCTGCACTGTTTACAGACATGGAGAAGTTTCTCTGCAAAGGAGAGGAGAAAGAAAGGCGACAAAGGAGCCATTATCAGCTACTCAAAGATACTGGCACAGTAACATATTTACTGGTAAATTACTACCTGTTCCTCCTCTGTAAAAGACACCAGGGCCAGCGGTGGCAGGGGCTCTTCTTGTAAGATGGGCATAAACTCCTTATCATGTAGGTCTAGAGGGATCTGAAAACCAGAAGAATGCATTACTATAAAGTATGACCTTCTGAAGAACATGATTTGCACAAATGATAACTAAAATATGACTCAACACTTTAAAATGAAATACGTGCTTAAATCTACAGACATGTACACCAGATATCAAACCTACCTTGTTATCCTTAATGTAAAGTGCTAACATTTCCTCTCTCCCGTAGCGATAGTCCGCAAGTTTATACTTTGGCAATACGGGTGAGAGGGGTGGGGATGCAACAATGTTGCTGCTCCCAATGCTGGCAATACCGCCAATACCCCCACCACTGCCACCACCACCACTAGACAGGGCCCGAAGCCTGCAAGGGTGAAAGAGCAAGACAAGCACAATATATGGAGGAATTAGACACTGATTCTGATTACATATTATATGGCCGTGACAATTCAACTTCAAGCCAACAATACAATATTGATGTGAAAGGAGCAGTACATATTGCACTGTACTATGCCAGGGCATTTCCATATGTAGTGTAAACAAAACATGCATGCTAATTTAATAGAACATTTTGCCTGAAAATTCCTTGTTTAAAAATAATTACTTTCACACAACTTTACAGCATTGCACTTCATTCAAACTGAACACATGACTGATGGTCTATGCATGGGTGATGCATTTTAACGAACTCATGCTCATACTTATACTCAACACACCAACCATGATGCAAATGGTCACTCACCATTCTGGTCCAAAGTTAAGTGTCTGGGTTTCAGCCATTTTCTCTAGAAGTGCTATAATAAAAAAAATTAAAAAGTGATAAGTACAAAGTTCTGTTTGAAATCAAGTTGGAGCAACATGCCTATACATTTTAAGACAAAATATGCATTACATTATGTCAGCATCCACGCTGTGTGTGTAGAACAGTAAATACATGCTTATATAAGTGTTTCAATATAAGTATATATATCTATAAGCTAGTAATAGCTATAGCAGATTGAATTTGAATCAATTTCAATCAAATATGAAGAGTTTTCGACAAGGGAAAGTGTTTCAGATAAACTTGAATTATTCCATTATCTTTGCTGTTTCTTCAAGCAGTTAAAATTATTCCAGTCTTTTACTCCTCCCCCTTGTTTTCATCTAGTTCTTGTATTGCGCTCTCGTTGGCTGTATGTCGTCGCCGCTGTCATTACCAGTCACAACACCGTTCATACTACAGGATATTGACTCCCCGACATGTCCAGATATATTTAACCTGCTAAATATCCAGTCGGGCCTTGCGACGCCTCGCCGACAAGTCGCAGACACTCTCAGCTCTCAATTCAGACTACGATCATCGCTCACGGGGGGCGAGCTGTGATTTCCCTCCGAGTTGGGGCTTGGGTCTGCGAGCTCAAAAAAACTCGTCGGCGAGCTGAAAACTGGGCTAAAATCGTGTAGTGTGAACCCGGCATAAGTGATTTACTCCAGTCATAGCAGCTGGTATTCAAGTCATTCCAATTGATAGTCTGTCCCTCACAACCAGATACAATTTCAATCTGCTATAGCTATTTTAGGAAGTCTCCCTATCTGGAAAGGAGTGTTCGCTAAGACACCTGTAATTGACAACAGTAGTCCCATTAGTTTAAGTAGTTACACAATTACTGCAAAACATATAATTATAATTGATCATGTTGTGCAAGAAAATAATAAGTTAGAAGGTCTCCGTACAATAAAACAATTATTACACAAATGTGTGAGCTAAAATATGACTTCACATTACTCACGTTAAATAAAAAATGCTAGGCATTCCTATAGAGCGTTATGACAGTAAAGTCAGAAAAGGCCACGTGTATCTCGATAATAAAGTCAGGGCGAGTGTGCTATATGGTACGGTATTGGGTGTTCCTCGAAATGTGTAGCAGTTATCCATGCCATATACATGAACAGACGATGTGTTGTCGGATAACACTAAGCAAACATTTGCAATGGTATCACCAAGCTATCGCCAATATGCTTTATGATCAGTTGAAAACGGCTAGAGTCAACGGGAAAAGCGAAGTACGTAGCCTACTGTACAACAGTAACTCAACATGTCAAGAAGCTAACTTTAGTTTACCTCAATGGGCAATCTAAAGTAGGCCTACATACAGTACACTTGTTTATATAGTCTATCAAAGACGATTCATGGTCAGACCCCATTTGTCTAAAATAAGTCATCATCGCCATAAATTATCCTTAGTCAATTGATAGGTGTGGTATATTTATATCTTTGACAATGTTTTTAGTAAAACATAGTAATCCTTGGTTTACATATCTCAACTAACTAACGAACTAACTAACTAAATGCTATTACGTAGCAATCCAATAATCGAGGTTGACAGTACAGCTATTTCGCTGCCTGCTTGCGTGACTTGGTTAGGTCTGAAACCAGCAAGCTAGCCGAAAGTGGCAACGCTAACGCGTTAGCTATAAGCAGTTGCAAACCAGCTAGTAAGGTTAGTAGTACATCGTACATGTATGATATGTGAATGTACCTAATCTCATATAATTTGATTTATTAAAAAGGAAAGAAATCGTATCAGCGTGAAAATAAGAAGGGCCTATATGTATATTGCACTGTCATTGGTGAATCTGTTAACTCAACTTTTAGACTACGAGCTCACTTAGTATGCTAAGAGGTTACAGAAGCTACACGCGGCCTTCAGACATCATGACTCCGCACCAATGTCCTCGTAGCGACAACCCGCATTTAGCGCTGTGCAATACTGAACTACATCTACTGGAGGCCGGTGCTGCAAGGCCAGGTAATGAAGCAGACATAACAGCAATCCGAGGTCGTTAAATGTGTCTATATGGTACGACATTTTACGGATTTACATAGACACGCTAGACCTGAGAGAGCATTGATACAATAAACTTTAGCTGTCTTACCTGCTTGTTCTGACAGCGCAGGGTTTGTATTCGAGTTGTGTGGCTCTCTCTCGTTTTTCCACAAGATGGCTGAGTATAGGTCACATGACACCAGATAAATCCCGTATGCCATGGAAAGATTTGCTGACTGGTACGTTTTCACAAACATTTACTAAATACTTTAATAATAATAATAATAATAATGATTATAATGATATTGTTTACACGTGTGCCACAGATACAGACATACCTGCTATTCTTTTTGACATTATGTTAAGTTGGTCGTCAAACTGCACTTGATCTCATTATTAGGCTACTTATTGATACTGCACTTTATTGGACTTATATAGCCCTACTCCCTTTATCGATCTTCATATTAGGCTACTTTATGGGCCTGATATAGACCACACTCCAGAGAACATCTCCAACGAAGGTCTGCATGCTACTGTGTAAACATATTATTTACATAATAACCTATAATTCATGCAGCCCTGAATTTTCAAATATCCATAAAAAAGGCGCTGTTTGACAAGTTGTTAGCCTACGTGGCCATACATTTTCTTCCAGTTTATTATGTAGCCTATGGAAAATATTAGTTTTTACATGTGCAAAGTCCGGCACAATACATATATGCACAGAAATAGATGTGCGCTAATCATGGCAAGGTGAAGATTATGAAGGTGAGCTGAAATCAGCCTTCGAATTCAGACTATTCAGAACCAGCATTCTACTCAGGAAAATATTTGTATTAGTATGTTTTTTAAAATAAGACAAGAATTGCTGTCCGTCGGCTCGTTGGTCTAGGGGTATGATTCTCGCTTAGGGTGCGAGAGGTCCCGGGTTCAAATCCCGGACGAGCCCATCATGTGTTTTTGTTCTTCTAGCGTTACTTATTTTCTTATAAAGTAATTGCTATAGTAGTAAAACTATTAATAAAAAATGCAAATATTTGTTGGACACGAAAGAAATAATTATAATCCATACATACTGTATGGAGATACTTATTAAAAAGGCTACATTAACCAACGACATGGCTGTGCCGATTTTCCGCTGACGGTAATGTCAAACAAATCGTAATAAAGCAAAATGCAATATTCTAAGAAAATGTTTGAACCAAACACCGAAAAAACTGACCCCGACGTGATTTGAACACGCAACCTTCTGATCTGGAGTCAGACGCGCTACCGTTGCGCCACGAGGTCGTCGACATCTAGTATACTTTTCCTTGGTTTCTCCCGTCTTCTCTTTCGTTCGCATTTGAAGGCTGAATGTTTCCTTACACAGTTTGAGCTTTCACACACACAAATAATTGTCTTTTTGCTCACTGAGTGACAGGTTTCAGATATTGTGTGTAAGGTTTCATATTTTGTTTGACATGTAAATGTTTTTTGTAAGCAGTTATAAACATCTGTAAGAGTGGCTTGACACACCGGTACAATAATCGGTTAAAATGCTGTTCAAATCAGCATCTTGATATGCCACGCATGTAAAGTGGATAATCTTTACAAAGGAAAAAATTCTCACCAACACGGATTTAAATACATAAATCCATGTCTTTTTTGAGTGCATATAAATCTTAGAGCTCTGGATTAAACACGTAAAAAATTGTAGTTTGTAGTTTGTCCAAACAAAAAATATTATTCGTTTATTTTTGTTGTTGAATATATCACAAGCCATGAGATATCTATATGATACATATGGATATGCAGAATCAGATATTATGCTATCTTGTGAATGCACCAGTAGGGGTCTACAATTGTGAGCTACATGACGTAAGTATGATGAGTACTGCCACATATAGATACCACAAACATGCATGTATACAGGCAACAAAGGACATTTGACACCCATTCAGTTGTTAATCTGCAATGTCGTGAAATATACCGCTGCTAGTACATAGAACAACTATATAGTGATATCGTAGCCTATTTCTCTCCACGTTAAACTGTAATGGCCACAAGGGGGCACACAAACCTAGGTGAACAGTGACGGACAGTATCCATAGAGTAAACAATATAGCCTACTAACCTAATCATCGTGCTTGTTTTTAATTTCCCGTCCTCTTTTACTGCACCATATGTTGTTGACGCATGCTGAATAATTAGTATCTATAGTGGCATTTGCGTTCATATCCCAGGCAGAAGGTCATAGGTTCAAGCCCTGGAGGTTGTAAGCATGTTTTCGCAATATTGTTCGTGCATGTAGTTTCACACAATTTATACAGCAAACCATAGGGTTACTTGAGATCGTCCTTTGTGTATCTTATAGCAACCTAGTGTGTCTCTCCGAGTGCTCACAACATTCTGTAGAGTCAGAGCAAATGACAGGTATGGTAGTCTTTAAAAAGGTCAAACAGCAGGCTACCTGCAACAGTACTATAATACACCTTGGTCTGTTGGTGGATATACATTGCAATCTCCTTACTTCATTCATCCTGACCTGTAGCACTTTCTTCATAAGATAAATGCATAATGTAATATAGGTGATATTGGAGAAAATTTGAGACAGCATGGCATTGTCCACAATAACAGAATAGGCTATATGGAGTAGTGGTACATTTTAATTTAACATTCAATTTATGAAGGACATATCCATATTATTTATTTTATTAATATAATGTGACAGAATAATATAGTTTGAGAACGGGGAAGACCATTGCATAGTGTTGAAGTTCAAATAGCCTATGCTACAGTATATATAGTGTATTCGTACCTCTGCACACAATACAGATCTGGATAGGAAAGTTGCTTTAGATTTTATGTCGACTCATGTTTCACAAACATGAAAGTGAATTAACATATAGGCTTACCATTAATGATTGAAATGGCCCAGTCAGCATTACTCACCAAGAGGGTTACTCCTTATAGCTTTCACACACAACGCTACTTGCCGATGTGATCAAGCCTTTCACAGAGGGCGACATTGATGGACTTTCACCTCACCTCTAAAGACTTTGCTTTGGTGGCACAAGATCAGAATTAGTATGACGGAAATGGAAGACGTTTATCAGTCGGAAGAGGCAACGTATTACTGTTTCCTTGTTACCCAGTAACTTCATTTGTTACCCTACTATCTGATATTAATCCCGTTTACCCGCTTTATGCTCTGTTGCCATGGATATCCTATTCCCATGGCAACTGCAGGCCTTTGTGGATGGCCTCGAGCCCCCACAACAACAGAGGACTCTCTTTCTTCACACAAGAATATGTCACAACTTGTGCTCTCGTGCACGCACGTTATCTCACTCCCCTCTCTGCAGTTCTGTCAACACAGGCATCATTAAACTGATTACAGACCCCGACACTGATTACTATTCCGCATACTAACGTTTAGCCCTGACACAAAGTTAAGGGAATTCTCTACACATCTGAAACTGTGGCCAGATTTAACGCGCGTGTATTGCTGTCATCCGAGAGTCCGTACCACAAGCTATTTACATTTCGGCGGCAGTAGAAACCAGACCTCCGTCTTTAAAGATGCATGAGAAGTCTTGATGGTTGTCGTGATGGCAGCGCTGGCAGGGAAAGTGTTTCTCTGGTCAGTGAGAGTGGGGCCAGCGTTGGCCCACACTTGAGCCGGTAACGCAGAAGGCCGGTGGTGGCTTCGAAGTCCCGGGTGACAGTATAGCCTGCGTGTGTGTGTGTGTGTGTGTGTGTGTGTGTGTGTGTGTGTGTGTGTGAGCATTAGGGCAGGTGGGGAGGCCTCCACCTGCTGGATGAACACAGTCAGCATTGGGGAGTACCACGGGCTGCGTGTGGGCTCGGCCCTGCTCAGCATTGTGGCAGGTTGCATCATCATCGGGGTGTCCAGGGAGTGTGATGCTGACGCGGTGGGGGGCATCTTCTTGGGCGCAGGGGCACTGGGTGAGTGTCCGTGTAAAGCAGACTTTGCTGGCTTCGTTTCATTATTGATTACCGATGCCCTGCTGTTGTGACATCTATGTGCCATATACGCTCACATGTGTGTCTAGGGTCCAATATTTGTGAGAATCGGTTAAAGATTGGTCGTCACTGCTGCTTTCATTGAGGAAAATGTGTCTAACAATATCGTCATCATATGGCTTTAGTGGACAATCTGGGGACCATGAATATAATATTGCCAGTGGAGAAGGTTTCTGTTAGTTCAATGGCATTTTAATTTTTAATCAAAATAGCAAAACACTGTGCTTTTGTGTGTGAGAGGTATAGTCAATCTATACTCTGTTTATTTGACTGTGCATTTAAAATGCTGCTTTAATTGAACATTGATTATCAGCTGCATAATGTAGCTCACAAGCTGTTAGGCTTGCATCAACACTGACTAATGATTCTGTGAAATGTGTTCTTGCCAAGGTCTTTTCGCTCTTCAGCCGTTTCATGACATTTTAAGGCATGTGTCATAGCAGGACCTGTATTAAAAGCCAGCTCCAAATGGCTTTGGGCTCTAATGAAAATAATAACTGTTGAATTGGATGAAAATGTATCTATAACTGGACCATAAGAAGTGATTAGGCCTTCGTCTTGAAAATATTAAATATTAATATAAAGGGAAGCGAGTTCCTCTGCACCAAACATAAACAATCGTTTTGAGACACATAAACCAAACATTTGGAAAGTCATTCTCACTGGGGGTCTGTGGGTAATAAACACTACGGTAGTCCAAATGTTTATTAAAACCACTTCAAATACAGGTATAACAGCTGGTCCAAAACATGGGATACACGCAAGCAGAGAGACGAGCTCTGCTTTCAACGGCACCCAAGGGAAATTTAGTATCAATTTAATGAGATTTGTCTTGTATCTACCCAGAACACTGATGTTTTCGCCACTTCTTTTAACGACTTGGTGTCTGAGTAGCCGTTAAGACCGCCATTTACAATAGCTTGACAAAATCCAAAAATGCCACATCCAATCCATCAAACGTCCCCATTATTAGATCTTATTACTATAGTTTGACGAAAGCAAGACACAACTATTTGGATAGAGACAAAACCAGTTAATCATCTGACTCAATGTTTTGTGTTTCAGGTCTGCTCATATCTATCTATCCCTTCATAAAAGCCTGGCTTAACATCAACAACATTCTTCCAAACCTGGGTAAAATAGTTTTTTTTTTTCAATTCAAATAATATTCTTTCCATTTAAAAGGTAGGCCTAGAGGTATTCAAAATGTACTGTTAATTATAATTAATCAATGTATTTAGCATTTCTTTTTTATATACGGTTTCTAAGAATTTATTTAAAACACCTGTTTGGACATGGTATGTCCATATATGTAGTGTAGAAATGCATTAAATGTGAGCATGTGAGCATGTGAGCAAAAGCATTTCTTTTTTATATACGGTTTCTACGAATTTATTTAAAACACTGTTTGGACATGGTATGTCCATATATGTAGTGTAGAAATGCATTAAATGTGAGCATGTGAGCAAAAGCATTTTTACTGTCTCAGCTAAGTGATCATACTTAGCTGAGATAGATTACTTTCACTTTAAATTCAAAATTAGTTAAATGACGATTGGACAAAGAACTTGCACACGTACATGCCAAATTTAGTGTGTTATAAGGGTTATACTGTAGGCCATTTGCTCCACTCTGCCACTCTGTTTGACCAATGAATGCATACTACCTTTTATAACAATAAAAATCATCCACAGCATTACAGGAAAATGTCCTATCCATTGCACTAAATACAAAATAGTTAATGTCTCTATTCCTGCCACAGGGAACTTCAGGGTACATCCTATGCCTGCCATTCCTGTCCTGGAACAACCTGTAGAGACACTAAAACGTGAAGGTGAAGGTTTTATTATATACAAAACCAGAAGAAAAAAAAGAATTAATTAAAATCAGTGTAATGACTATAAAAGTGATGTTGATAATCACCTTGTTTTTTGGAGGGCAAAACCTGTAGCCTGGTGATACCATCCTGTTCTCGCAAACTTAAGTTTGACTTCACCGCGATATCTCTAGACAGCTTCAAATGGTTGAACTTTAGTGGAACTACAGTGGTTCTGACTATGGGTTCTGACCAATCAGCGTCGTACAGGAATTAGTTTAGGTGTGACGTTAGTTCATCCAATCACCTGCCAAGTCTATTTTGATTTCAATGAATGGTTTCAGATGGTTCTGTGTAACAAACCATCTGTTGTGTCAGGTTACAAAACCATGGCTTGACAGTATACAGATCAGACTGATTGAAGAACTATACAGTTGCTTTGTGACCATGGCAGCTTTTGTATCTTTGATATATTAGTGTGGATATATAAATATTTGGATCAATAAATGAAGAGGGATTGCAACTAAGCAAACTTATGGTAGTGCCTCACTACTACCTCTTCCCCAAAAGTCATAGACAAGTGTTTGTTATATTGTGATATGATCGTGTAAAGTATTTTTCTCCTACTGTCTCACTAGGGACTCTGAATCCAGAATTTTCCAAGAGTCGAATGGAAACCTTCATGGACAGTAGCCCAGCAGCAGAAGCTAACCCAGATGAGGGGTATGAAATACAGCACGCACGCACGCACGCACGCACGCACGCACGCACGCACGCACGCACGCACGCACGCACGCACGCTCAAATATGAGTTCTCATTATGACAATAATGGATGATACCAGGGTTATGATGACCTGGCAGCAAGACACATTTACTTTTTCTAAAGTTGGTGCTGTTGGCACAAGTTTGATTTCACCTTCTTTCTTACAATTCGACCTGAGATGGACTATTTTAATTAAGGATATGGTAGGGTCCAGTTGTTATTACAGTAACACACATTTGAATTGCTCACATTTTCTAACCTAATAATCCTTTTTTAAAGCTATAATAGAGGGCGAGAATACACAACGTGTGATGCTGATTGTAATACCTTGATTATTTACTTAAAATTACAGGATGATTCACATTTTCCTGAATAAAAAAAAAAAAAACTCTCATAACTCTATAATTATTATTCCAAACCTCCAACAGCTATGTCAAAGTCCTTTCTAGTGTCTCTGGCTGTCTGGGTGTCAGGTTGCGGTTAATGACAGGATAGAACATGATTATGTATTACAGACATTGTTTCACCAACAAAAGTCCAATTCTCTTTGCTAAAGCCATCTGAAAGAACGAGGTGACTTCTCAAGATTAAACAGCACAAGTCAGCCCTTCCTTTTCATAATTAAACAGTTACACTGGACGTTGTTGCTATGGCAACCTAGATCCCAGCTAGGTTTCATTCATGTCTGACATCATCATTCTTCAACCGTGCCATTCCATACATGACTAATGGGGTTCGGCAAACACCACAAGCATTTGAAGAAAACTGTTTCGTATTGTATCTAATGCAAAATAGGCCCAAGCAGATGTAGAGGTAGATGTTTCTACTGTACACCATCAGAGTGAATTCACTGCTACCATTTACTTTCAAATGGCTGTTACTTAGCTGAAAAAGACTACAGAACAACATACATGTAGCAATTTTTTTATATATGTGAAAACACCAAATTCACTTGGGGAATTCATGAAGCACACTAAAATAAAATAAAACTTAGTTTAGATTAAATCATTATTAACCAATATTCTTGAAACAATTTTCACTTTAAAGCTACCCTAATCGATTCCCAAGACCTCTAAAACAAATTAGAAAGTCAACTCGCTTGATATGATGATAATGAGCTTGTTTCTGCGCAGCTGATATTGCTGCTTAAATGCCACTAGATGGCAGTATAAACTCTAAGAAATGCTTAAATGGACCTTTTGCCAGAGTTTGATTGACAGGCTATCTGACTAATCAGATTTTATATATAGAAGACCAAGATGTTGCCATATGTCAGATAAATAAGAATCACTTCCACTGGAATCACTGTCTCTCCATCAAATCCGTTAACTTTAAACTTTGTTGTGAAAATGTTGAAAAGATGTTCTTATTGGATATGTAGACAACATAGACAGCAGATATCTTACCTAGACAGACTGGATGTAGCGTACAGATCTTCTAATTTCTTGAAGCCCTGCGGAAAAACTAAACTATGCTATGGATTTGGAGGCAAACTCTCAAGACAACCAAACACATTTGTAATATAATTACTATATTGTATCCGTTTTAAATTTGGAAGAGTTTTCAATCGTAACCACAATAATGTAGCGATAGACTACAGTAAACTATAAATTAATTTGAATTAAATAGTACATCATTTAATTGACAAACTGAAGCTATCAGGTAGCTAAATCCTGCTGTTTTCAGATTTTTACCATTATTGTGGTTGATACAATGTTGGATGTATAGCTGTTATCAAAGTCGTCTCTGATGTTAAGGTCAGCTCAGAGCCGAGCCCAGCTGCAGTTGAGCCCGAGCCTGACGGGCCCCGAGTTTATAGTATGCTATTGTTCATCTCACTGAAAAGATTAGGCTTTATTTTAATCAAACTGATTCTGTCCTGCTAACGTATTTCACCTATCCTTCCTGCCTTGTAAACATAAATACGAGGAACGCTAAACAAAGGGAATAAAAATAACTTACGGGCTTAACTTGGGCCGAGAATTCTGGGACCAGGACCGGGCTCGGACCTAGATTTTAGGCCTGTGCAGGGTTCTAATGTGGGTCAGTTGTCAGACACAGACCTGCCCCTGGGCTTGGTTAACTCGCTTCTGGCGAAAGATCCACTGAAAGGTTAGATGGTTGAAGGTAGAGTAAGTCATACTAGAAAAAGCTTGACCTTTGAACTCAATCAAATGAAGAACCTATCTCCCTTCAAAATGCCATATTGGTGCTCCCTTAGAGGCTCCGCCACACACATTAGGAACACTTTGCCAAGGCTAGGATATTGTTGTCTGCAACCACAGCATTCCCGTTTAGAAACACCAGGTTATTTTTTTAGCCTGCATGTAGAATGGGCAGCTAATGAACCATGAGTAGAATTGGCTGAATATGACAAAAGTTATATTAGCTTACAATCACTGACTACCTTTAATGGTACTCTAGGATTTCTACTTAAGCCACTGTTATGACAACGGTTATAACAACAGTTTATTTTACAATTTGCTTTTACTTACAGTTACTTTGTGTTCCATGAAGCTGCCTCTTTGTAATTTCTTACTTACAATAAACAGAGAAATTCCTAAACGCTGATATGTGACACGTTGCATCTCTAACGATGTACAAAATCCAGAATTACTTTTTCATAAGCTGTCAAACTGAAAATAGTGGTTCATGCAATAAGATGAAATCTCAGTAAGAGTGGGAAAACTGTAGGATCCTGACTTTCAGTATGCCTACATGTGGTTAGACCAGAGGTATTCAACAGGGGGTCCGGGACCCATAGGGGGTTCTTCATGGTACTGCAGGAGGTCCAAATTATTTGATCCCACACTTATTTTCTTTCAAAAATGTAAATGTCAGACAAATATACATTAACATTAACCTGTGCTATAATAATCTGTCAATTATTTTTAATGGATTAGTTAGTGGCCTACTTTTATACATATATACATTATTCTTGACCCGGCAACTACATATTTTATACCATAAACAGCAACCTGTAGGCACGTGTCAGTTTGTTGTTATCAGATGAAAGTGACAAGAGGAATCTTCACGCAATAAAATGTTTTTGTTTTACCCCCATTATGGCGACGGCGACATTATCACAAAGCCTAAAGTTCAGGACATTATAAAAATGATCACACTCTCTCAGTGTCTTGCAATTCGTGCTCCTATGTTTGCATAGCCATCGGCTATGATCATGTGTGTGTGTGTTTGGCCCACAAAGCATTTGTTTTGGTCTGAGACGCTGATGCTAGTGGCAGAAAGTCATATAGATGCACTTAAAATATCAGATTATTTATCGTGCTGTACACAACAAAATATAAACACTCTGTTCTTTGTTGCAGGACATCCTCAGACATGCCAGACATTTTGTCAAGAGGGAAATTTAAGCATGCCACTTCTGATCAAGATCATTCATGATGTCGGTACACAAACTAACCTGACTGAGCGTATAATTAATGTCACATTAATTTATGAGTCATATGCTTTGTTGTGATCACTACTAGCCTATAGCCTATACACTGCAAGGCAGAAACAGCATTGTCATTCATTGAATAACTGATTTCAATGGCATTTGATATTCTGTATTTGTCTAATAAAGATATACAAAATATAATTTGTGCCTTAATAATATACGTTAATGTTTAATTTGATTCCTCATTCCTGTGCATTTGATCTAATCTCACATTACTACTCAACCATCAATAAGGAAATAATAGGCTACAACAGCACATAATACAATAATGCACATATGGTTACTGCATATTGCTTTCATTTGCCAAAGAAATGTGCAGTGCATGCAACACACACACGCACATAGTACACACAGATGGAGCATACTGCATTGCTATTTGATGAGGGCACTTCTTGAATGTCTGTTGCATGGGCATTAGTGTGAGGGTGTGTGTATAGGCTACAGTGTGGCATGGCAGTGTGTGGCTGAATAATGCAGTGCCGTGTTGTGTCGAGGTCTCAGAAACAGTGTTAGCGACGAGACAGTGATGCCTTGCTGAAATATAAAGTTCTTAAAGACATACAACATGGTGCATGTTAGGTTTAAAATGCCAATGACTATGTCTATACAGTAGCCTATGTCCAATGAGACTATACTGACAGTTTCATCACAATTAAGAGAAAAATACAAATGAAATTGATAAAAGAACAGACATAAGGTTGATTTACATTTTTTGTATTCAATCATATCTTTCTTGGGTAGAATTGAAGTTTAAATAGCCTATTGGACAAAATGTCTAGGAGCCCTAAAGCCTTTCAATTTCACATAATTCTGTCTCCACACCAGACACAAACTACAAAGTAAGTATATTTATGTAGGCTAGGCTATATTCTGTAATTTGTCATTCTGACATTTCAATCTGTGTAGAATTCTGTTCAATGCGTGCACAATGCTTTAATTTATTAATTAGTTTACGAACAACTACAACTAAATAAAATGAACATGTTATATCTTCCAACTGTTTTGTAGGCTATCATGCTGCATCAGCTTTATTGCTGCGCATCCCTTTGCCATAATAACCAACCACCTCTACCAACACCACCCCCCTCAGGTTCAAAACAACCCATGTGTTCAGCGTGCCGTGCGCTTCGCAAAAGGAGTGATATCGCGCTTGGTGATTAGCCAATGTAGCTTAGGAGAGATGACGCTCGTATTTAATCGTCTACAGTATTGAAAATGGGGATGATACAAAAGTATGTGCGACAACATGATGTTGTATGAAGATTGGTAAACACATACAAAAGCAATTAACGACCCAGTGACTCGTCTTATTTTGAGCTGGACTTTCACGCCATGTGGAATAACCTTCCAGGTGTTGCATTTTTCGCGGTCTACATCAGCTCACATCAGGCAACAACAACAGAGCACTCTGTTGCATCAACAAATCAGTAGCTACGGCAATGCCACATCATCACAAATGATTCTTTTTCGCGGAATTATTTTTGTTCCAGTCGCCGTGAAACGGTGTCATGATTTCATTAAAAATCTACAGGCACATTATGGAAATCGCTCCTTTGCTATTGGTCTGTCATTTGGATACTCTGTAGAATGGGTTTCGGGTTCAAACTGTCTTCATGTAGTGATGACATCTGTGTAAAGGGTAAGACAAATATTTAATTTGAAATATGGTCTGGTTTATACCGATTTGTAATATGTTCTATGTGCTCTACGGTTAATTTGTCAAACTTGATATTGTATGAATAATCCCGTTTGCAGAATTGGGCCTTTATATTCTCTTTTTTAATTCTTAGGTAGACTACTGTAAAACGGTCTTTAAAATAGATTTAGTGAAATAATAGTAAGATATGCCTAGTCTTACATCAATGAGGCAGGTGCGGTATAATTATTATTATAATAAATGCTGATATGTGTTTTCAATGAGTTTGTATAGGCTATGCATTTTTTTAAGGTTTAGTTCACTTTAGTTAAATATATATAGCTCTCATGTGACATAATATATTCAATAATGTGTCATGTTTTGCTGTATAGGCTACATGTGACAGAAGAGAATTCTGGGTAATACATTTAAACAGCATCTGTGTCTGCTGCTATACCTTCATTATAGGCTACAGCCTACTGTAGTTAATTATATATTATACAGTCTCCATACTGCATTGTTTATGATTAAGAGCATTATGTTCTCTAGTGCTTCCCTAAGAATAAACTAATATTGCATTTTGAGAAACACTGAACATTTGCATGCAAACTTATTCTGCTATAGTATTCTGAATATGTCAAAAATCTGAAATGTAATATTCTGGTTTTGCTCTGCCATCTAAAATATTCGAATATTTGTGTTAGTGTTTTTCACAGCTTGACTTTTTTTTTGACACATTCTAATGGGGAATTATCCTAGCTGAAAACCCCTGGAGAAAAGCAGAGCACCAACAAGACCAGAGAGCATTGTGGGTCTGAGGTGAAGACATGGTCATCAGTGACAGAAACACTCCTCTGCCTAAGATTGAAGCCACCAAAAAGAAGAGGAGAAAGGCTCGTCCTCACGGCATGCCCTCGCCGGCGCTGTGCTGTGCGTGCGGCCTGTGCATCATGCTGGCAGGCATCAACATCACTCTGGTGGGAGCCTTCGCCTTCAGCACCCTGGTGCCTTCTGCCAACCCTCCTATTATCATCGGACCTATTCTGCTGCTCGTGGCGTTCTCCTTTTTCGGGGCTTGCTGCGTGTGCAGCCGCCTCCCCCCCGCGCAGGGCTCCCGTGGGTCCAAGGTGGGCGGCAGGGGCTCAGGGTTGATGGGCCAAGGCGGTATGGCGGGAGGTGCCGCCTTTGAGATAGAGACCAGCGAGCACACGTTGCAGGACACCACCGCCGTGCAGCTCAGCCCCACCTCCTCCCCGGGCTCATCCAGGGCCTCCAGCTCTGGTGGCGGGGAGGCCCCGCCCGGTGGAGCCCCGCCCCCCGGGCCCTGCGAGCTCTTCACCACAGAAACCAACGGCCCGTCTTCTGCGTCCATCGCCGCCGCCGCCTTCTTCTCGGCCTCCACGGCAACAGGGGGCGAGGTGAGGCTCAACCTGCCGCGCGAGGAAGTAGTCACCTAGCAAAGACAAATGCACAGAGAAACTGTAGGGCACTTTTTCCTCCTAGTTCAGGGTTCTTTTGAAGCTCAGTGTATTTGGTCAGTTTTCCCGAGAGAGGTCTATCCGTTTTCATAGTGCCGTGTCATCCACCTGTGACTCGTCATCGACAGTGCTCCTTTGGTGTTGCTGCTGTGGAGCCAAGCGGTAATTAGCATGCAATGGTGATTAACTGTTTTATTCTTTTTTTGTTCCTACCTCCCATGAACTGTTATACTAACAGTTACTGATACTAATACTAATATTAACTGGGCGTTATGGCCCATTTAGGTAGAATAACAGGTGGATTTCATTGTGATTGTGACTACCGGTATAGCCATTTTTCATATCTTTAACAGTCACTGTAATGGCCAATCTGACAGGTATAAAGGCTGTGCCAACTCAATTCCTAATAGTCTGAGAAGACAGTTGAAAGCGGTTGATTTGTTTATTGATAGTACATTTTGCTTAGGTGTAAAAATTACATTGATGTAAATCAGAGTGGAGGCAAATGCTCTGTGTGTGTGCCATGTTCAATCGTTTTGGTGTAAGATAATGATCACTGGGGTAGCAAAGCAATATTTTCTCAGCTAACATGACAAGACTATGTTCAAAATGTTTGGCATGTAAAGTTCCTTTTTTTTTTTTTGGAACTAATTATCAGCGCTGAATGAAAATAATGTATTTTGAAGGACATCCCCAATTACTTTGTAATGAATGAAAGTATACTACAGTATGTTATTGGAGAATGTGCTTGGCTTAAGTACATTGTGAATGCATTTTTAATGAATTGTGCGTATTCTATTATGTATTTACCTGTGTGTACAGTCTGTGTACGATCATGGCAGTGTCACTGTGGTTTAATAAGGCCTTTATGAAATTGTCTATTCAATATTTCACTGTGACTATTATGTTTCTGCACACTTGCTAGAAATATTGATTTCCAAATGTACATGTTCAGTTCTAAGGCATTACACATGCAATTGCTACTGTATAGTGGGATAATCATACGATAGTATGGACCTTACAGTAATAACCTTTCATTGCAATGCAGTTTGATGGTACTGTTCATATGGGATGTCATTTGTTTTTTAATGACGCTCCAGCATTTTCAATGTGACTCTCACCATCCATCACACGCTACATTGAATTTCTGTGTTTGCATGTTGTGAATCTCAATATATGTTGATGTCCTGTATCATATGTATCTGAATGGTGCACTGTCTCTTAGTTTCCATGTTTAAAATGGCATGCCAGTGAACCTTTCATCCTTTACTGCCAATGTGTTTGGGTGCCGAAGTACGTGTATCATTTTCAACCTGCACGAGAGACTGATCCAAGACAATTGATGTGCAGTAGCTACCCAGATTCTGTTGAAAACACGTAGTACATGTATTTATTCAGCTTTATTGTGATGTCTCCTCATCGATTGGCCAAGAAAAGACATTTTATCCTTTTGAAATTATGTTGCCTTAGACTGAGATATCAGGATTAAACTAATGAGGGCTATATAGTGGGATTTTCTGTGAGTGCTTCTGTTGAACATTGTTTGTAATGCTCCATGTAGGAATGCTTTAGTTTACTGTATATCATAGGCTTTGAAATGGAACTCTGGTTACTGAATTGATTATGCAAACTGTTTACATTTCCAGTCTCACAGTCCTCAAATTGATTTGGAGGCTGTGCATTGGTTAAATGCTAGACAAATATATGATTTGCAATTTCATATTAATTTTAATGATAGTCTGTTTCGTCATCAATCACTTTTGTAAGAACCCTGACCACCACTAACACACGTTTCAAAGCTTACTATATTATATGACAGATTTATCAGTGATACATCATGATGTAAACTTAAAGTACAACAATGTCCTTGCATTTTAATGCAAAGAGCATTTCCTACATAATCTAAGTGCTAAATATTTTTGAGGAAATTTATTTGATTTATTTTATGTAACTGTTCCAACTGTAAATATTTTTAAAGATCAATAAAATGGCTCTTAAAATTGAATATGTTGCTCTAAATATTGGAGAAGAGTGTTTTTCTCTGCATTACATTTTATGTAAGTAGAATAAATGCAAACATCTACATTCATCTTCACCTGAATATTCAAATATATATGTGTGTGTATATGTTTTTATTTTTATTTATCATTTGCTGTAGATGTTAAAAATAAATTAACTGAAATGCTATGTATACACATATGTACCCTCTGCATTTTCAGCCTCTTCCTTTTAGTCTTAGTAACATTCCCATTTCCAGTAGCCCTGGGTGCATTGTCTGAGCTGTTGGCATACACATAGGTTCTCTTATGTTTACATTAGTATCCCCCTGTTCTAATTCAACATGGATATGAGCATGATGCTGGTTGCATTGTATGTTATGACAATCACAAAGAAGCAAGATGGACTGCTGTAAAAACAAACAAAACATTTGTTTAGTGTATTTGTATATTCAGTCAAATATTACTTGGTTGTAGATCTAACACCAGCAAACATTCTGAGGTATGTGGCATTTTAAATATAGCATCGTGTCACTAAACAAGTTTATTATGAACTGCTTCCGTAGAGCTTGTGAGCAAAGACTGGTTGTATGTGAGCAAGGCCATCTGATTCAGCTGTGCTGACCCTGCAAAATCAATGCCACTAGAGGGCGCTAGTGCCACATATATGAAGGCACATGAACAAGAAGTGATACAGTAGTATAAAATCATACATTAAATAAGCCAATAGTTGTTAGAAAAGCAGACAGTACTGTGCAGCATTGAGTAAAGGGAAAGCAATAGGGAGAAAAGTTATGTTATATTTAATTCAATGTTTTGTAAAAGGTGTTAGTTATATGGTTAATATCCATCCAATATATTCTAACCGCAAAATAAACAGCACACATACTTCTCTAATTTACCTAATGTTGTGTCCTCTTCACAAGCTACGCTTTTAAAAATTATTCAATACCGCCATCAACAGATAACATGCATAAACATGCAAAAAAAAAAAAGTATTTAGTTATAAATTCACAATTTGGAAGTTACAGCTGGTAGCACAAATTACATAAGCAAAACATCAGAGAATCATTTGAAAGTTAGCCATCATATAGATATAACACCATCTTTTCCTGGAATGTTTGGTTTGTCAAGGTTAATTTCTACTGTTCTAATTTTCCAAACATCTTGTTGTTGATGGAGTGGACTCTGTCAGGTGGGTGGGAACAGAGCACACACACAGAGCAGCGGTACAGCAATCAACTTCTTTTAATCAAACTCAAAGTTTCTACTCACAGGTAGGAATGTTCAAAAAAACAAACTGAGGAATATAGTCTCTGGTCTTTGTCCTGGAGCTTGGGCATGACTGAGCACAGCACTGCCTCTCTGTGCTGCCTAAGGCAGGATGTTGATTGGGCCAACGAGCCGCAGGTGCGTTGGCTCAAGGTAACTTGCTCAGGAGCCACGCCCCTCTTGGGTCCTGACAGACTCTTTATCTTATAATTTCACCGTTCAAATATTTGATGCTAGATTGTATAATACCATAAGTAACAAAGTGGTTTCTTAACCGGCCATGAGTGTGAGCAGAGGTTTAGTAAAAAAGGGAAAGTCTTCAACTCAACTCACTTCAGCACAACTGAGCTGCAATAGAATACTTTATCGCTATGAGTGATGACTACTTTTTACTGTATGAAACACTAGCCACGATACTACATATTACACTGAAAAGAAACAACAGTAAGAAAGGAAATGGTTGTACAATAAAATAATGTTAATTAACATGTGCAGTATACTGTTTACTTTAATGTTTACCTTGCCTGACCCTCTCTATATACAGTAACTGCGTATTATACTATTGTGGACAATACTTGACATTGTAAACAATAATGAAATGAGAAAACAAGGAAAATGCTGGTGGCAGGCTGCTATAACAAGCTGGTTACAGTCAGCGTGAAACACAATAGAAGCCCAGCCAAGTTTTAGAATCTGTCACATACTGTGGAGATATTGGAGATATTGAGTAGTTAATATAATTTTTTGGGGAAGATGGTTCTGTTAACAAATTGCATCATTATGATTATGATTGGCATCATCATTGTACATTTTCAGAGGGCCATTGACCAAGTAGACATACTTCCTGCATCATATGCCTGTTGGCCTTCATGGAAATACAACATCTTAATTATCTTAACCTGCCAGCTGGAGGTTTCTTTAGCAAATTATTTACATGTTTGGGTGGACAGGTTTGCAGGTAAACTCTGCCCCCAAGAGAATATCCAGGGCATGTATACACTGTTTGATGCAGTCAGGGTAAACAGTCATGGTTTATTACCTTACTTCACCTTATTTATCATGAAATGTACACTGAAACTTTACCTTGCCTTTGACAGCATTACATCTTTGATTCCTTTGTCTTTTTCTTCTTAATTAAAAATGGATAAAAGCCATAATAATAATAATAATAATAATAATAATAATAATAATGCATTTGTCTTTAAGACGATTATATAATAAAAGTCAGCGAAGATGTCACCTCGAATGAGGTTCACGATAATGCCTTCATGAAAATAATATTGCAGCAATCACTAAACTGCTGTATTATGCCACAAAGAAGTAGTAGATAGTCATTAAAATGTGAAACCCCTTATTTGCATATCATTACGTACTCAGCCAAATCAGGTGGATAACATTGCTTTTGTCACCTGACGGTAGTGATCATTGGGAGGAAAAGACAGGACGGCTGAGTTCATAATTCTCAACATTCTCATAAACCACGTCTCCTTGTATGTCACGGTGTCACACTGGAACAACACAGCTGCACATCTCAGCACAAACTGCAAACGCACCCACACACACACAGACATGCTGTGTGTTTTAAGACACACCTGCAAATACAGGCACGCATCCACATTTTGCACACACAAATGCAGTGTAGAACAAATACCTCATGCAGCTCATCCGCTCTAAACCGGAGCATAGCGGATTCTGATGCTTTGTGATTAGCTTGTGGATTTGTGTGTGTGAACCCAAACATTTTGAAGGAGCTGAGGGGGGGAAGATGGAGGGGGGGGGGACAATCAGGCTAAAAAGATTATGGGAAGTCGGGCTGTTGAGAATATATTAGAGCAGACAGTGGTTATGTAAACCGAACCCAGTTTTTCTCTGCTTTACACCAGACAGAAGTAATGATTCAACTGTTATGGATTTTTGCTGAATTCAGCAAGCACCAACAAACCAGGCTGTTGGTTATGCCTTTCATATTTAAAAGGCACAATTGTTCAATTCAATTAAAGTTAAATATATAACAAACAATATATAACATAATATATAACAAAACACAGAATCAACCACTGTAATCTGTAAAAAAAATAAAACTTCTCAAGACAGTGTAAGTTCAAGTTGTTTCTTGGCAGCTTTAACACATCAAATGTATGTATACTGGCTTGCATTGGGACATCAGCTTGACATGTACAGCTATGTGTAACACATGTCTATTATTCCAAGCAAACATGATACATGTGACAGCTGTTCTGCATATTATTTCTATGAAAGGTTGAAGGTGTTGTTTAGATATAGATGGAAAGGTGTGGGATATTTGATCAAATCTGATCCACTGTGCTCTGAGTTACCACTGACAATAGTTAATTTGCATATGGAGATTGTGTTAATCAAATGGCAATGTATTCAAGTGGCCAGGCCATTGCATAACTGTCCATTTACAAGCCTACAGTATGGACACTGGGAGAAGGAAACATTGCTAACAACAGAGAGAGAGAGAGAGAGAGAGAGAGAGAGAGAGAGAGAGAGAGAGAGAGAGAGAGAGAAATAAAGAAAATAAATGTGTCCTTCACTAGCACAGCATAAAAGTGTTGCCATGGGCACTAGACTAGGACATGGATGGCTGGTCCTTATGTCAGTACCATTAATGTCGTAGCTGCCAAATAAATCCGCTGTTCCTATAGCCAACCATTAGTAAAATCGATCCATCTTGCTTTCAGTTCCTTCTATTCCTTAGAATAGAATTGAAAATAATATATGTTAGTGTCATTGCACAGCTGTACAAGTCAATATTTTATTTTAATTGTATTTTATTATATTTAGTGTGTCCATCTGAGCGGTAGACTACATATCATTTTAATATATAACATAGTATAGAAACAAGTATGCATATACACAATTAAAATACCCTCAAGCTAATACATACTGTATGTGGTGAAAATAAATGTAGACATTGTATTGCACAGAGCCCAACTATTGCACAGTAATTGCAGTAGCCCAGAGAAGCCCCTGTGGTGGCAGAGAAAGTGACTGAGTGAGTCAGTTACCTATGTAATGTTAACTCCCCATGTTGTCATGCAAGGGAATGGCCAGTCTCTTTGACGTGGACTATAACATGGCCCTTGAATCAATATAGCTAAAAAGAAGAGAGAAGGTGTTGTATCAATATTTGGTAATGCCTTAAGATGCCAGTGAAACAGCCTACACAGCATAGAAGGCCAAACAAACATACAGTATCATGGGCAAAGTCTATGTTTCACAAGGATCTCAGGAGGAGAGTCGTTTTACAAAGACCAACCTCATCTATCAGTGTTGAAATTTGTAGTATTGTATATAGCACTGTATTGTTATTGAAACAGCTGCTTGTTATGATGGTGGAACACACTGTGCCAATCGAAATACATACAGGGATTTCCTAGGGTGCAACAAAGGTTCTGTAAACAACATGTTGTACCTGTTCCCTCCACAAGAGATCGCTGTGTGTCAGAGAAGTGCCCTGCTGACACCAGATTTCAAACTTGTTTTGAAATTGCTGCTTTAGACCAGTTCTTGCAGTTGGTCATATATATACTTTCGCTTATGCTATTTAAAATTCCAGACTATATTATCACGTTAAATGAATAAGTAAAATTACCATGTGTGTGGATATGTATCTTATTATACTAAAATGATCCCTGTTATAGGCATTTATCAATCTATTGATAATGATTTTGATTGTTTGAACACATAGCCAATCCACCTAGTGTGTGTACCGGTAGCCAGTAGCCTAGCCATGCCCTTTTTGTACAAATAGCTAGAAATCTGCTTTGTCCACCTGGCGCCTTCATAATGCAGTGATTGGCTGCAGTGTGTTTTTATAGGCTGGAGAAATAAATGATCACAGTTTACTGTACCAATCTATGTTGCAGGACACAGTATCCAGAATTATAAAACGTGATGTATCAGCAGGCTACTCATAAGAGACGTTTTGGGTGACCCTTAAATAAGGCAGCTTGTATCTGCTTGCTCCAGTATTTTGTGGTGTGTAACAGATGTCCACTAGTTCTCCTAAATAAATAAATAAAGACAAGCTCGTGCTGGTGGTGGGCTAGTGACCCCCAGCCCACCACACCACCAGAACCAGTACCACCCATCACATAACCCCCGCTGGAAGTATTTTTGTACGTGGAGGACAGGCCTGATTTACTATAGGTGACTGGTAGAGAGTTGGCCACCGAGAAAGAGGAAGTCGCTCTTTGCCGGCTCGCCATGACAGCGGACATCAGCGCGGACATCAGCGCGCACAGCGCCGTGAGAGCGGCCGGTCTGTGTGTCAGCTCTCATCACCATCCTCAGCCTGGTTGGCCGGCTTACCCAGCAGTCCCTTTGGAGAGATATAAAGGGGGATGCTTTACACATTAATGGCTTTCCCACAGTTGCTCTCTAGAAACAACAGCTCCCCCTTAAATCGCTGTGCCCTGGCTCAGGCCAGGAGAGTCCCCCAGAGAGGAGCAGAGCACGGGATAAGGGAAAGAGGGGTGGAGCGGAGGGGGAGGCGGGGGGTTAATACAGAGTCCACTGTCCACTCTGCTAGGCCGGCCAACAGGGGAGAGGACGGGAGGCGGGGGGGATAAGCAGTCCTTTATGTGACATGGGGCCTGCTGGGGACAGCCTCATTATTGTCTCTCCTCTCCCACCCCACCTGACTTGATTGTTCCTCTGTAGACCAACGCACGCACGGTCACGTTGTGACACCCCCTCAACGTGCCCGTGGCTTTATGCATCTACCTCCCCTCTGTCAACCCCAAGGTTAGGGACGCAGATAGTTTCGATGTGCCATTAGACCATGGCTGCAGCATACTTGTGGCTTATTGGGCATGAGTTTATATCTAAGTGGTTCACTGGAAACGTCGTGCCGTCTGTTTGGCCAAAGGATGTACTGTATGTGTGTGTGTGTGTGTTTGTACTTAAGATCTTTGTTGTTTTTACATTTGCTGATTTCTTATTTATTTATCATGGTTTAAAGTGTAATCTGTGAAATGTATTGTGAAAGTAAATATTAAAGTTTGCTTCAGAGTTTGTAAGCTTTTGTTCGAATTCAGCTAATTTCTGTTCAAGGTCAGCTATAGCTGACAAAATAATATGGTGTTTCTACACAGTCCTGGCTCTGTAAATGTGAACACAAACAAAATGGTCCAGACCGTAGCAGAGACCACTATTTTGGGATAGTCCAATGTGGGGGGAGCAGCTTCTGAGGGAGCTCCCTATGGCATTTGTTTTGATCAATGTGATGGCCCTGCCTTGTTTTAGCAGGCCTGTGGCCCTTATTGGCTAGGATAGGCCCTCATTAGGGTATTGAAGGGCACCTGGGCAATTCACATATATAGGTGTGTGACAGCACACTGTCTCTAAGACCCTCCTGGCACCACACATGACATTTGTGGTTTATAATGCAACATGCACCACATATATTCAGTACATAAACCTACAGACATTCACACCTAATTATATGTTATTCTGTTAGTTAGTTCAGTGTTTGTTTAGTTTACGGCCCTTGAGCCAGGTCATAACAATCAAGTTCAAATATAAACAATCTTTCTACCAAATCCTTGACTCCACCTTTAATAGTATAACTCATATAAACTAGTACCAGGATTCATATTATATTTTAGTCACTTCAAACTAGAATTTTTCCTCAGCATTAAGACATACGCCTACTGTATCTACATACCAAAGACATGCCTAAAAGAGAAAATAAGCTACTCATCAAGTAACAGGTTAAGGTGTGGCTCTATTTAAACAACGGCCTTAGTATTACATCCTGGTGAGCCCTTGTGAATCAACATTTATGTTAACATTGCTGTCGCTATTGCGTCACCATTGCGTCATTGCTGATACAATATGATGTTGGCCAACTAAACATGGTCATTTTGTGACTTACAGTATACAGTACTTTGAGGCTTTAAAGTAATGCTGTGTTTATAGGCTGGATGTCACGAGGATCATAAGATCCTATAGATAACAGGGCTCAGTTAAATGAAATATACATACAGTAATCCTTAATGTATTAGTAAAATGCCTTCATGTATGTGTGGGTGTTGTGTTTATCAGTGAATGTGCAATATTTACTGTATATACATACTGTGTATCAAGTAACACTCAATTAGCTTTTTTGGGTGACCACTGTTGGTACTATATGTGTGCCATGTGGGTGTGGGGTTGTCATGGTAATTTACCCGCTGTCATTTGGAATGTTAACACATACAAACATGCACACACGCACATGTACAAACACGCACGCACATATACAAACACACACACGCACACGCACGCACACACACACACACACACACACACACACACACACATACAGGCACATCAGGAAATAAGGTACACCATTTATTTTAGCTCCTTAATTTGGGCCAAAGCAAACTAAACTAAACAGATATCAGTAACAATGTTTAACCTGGCAATTTATCCCATTGGCACCGCATTTGAGTAGATAGACCCTATGAGTAGACCACTGTCTTACGCAAATCTAATTTAATGACCTTCGTAACAGCTCTATTAATATTCAGCCCCCCCTCATAAAACGTACATTATTCCACTTGTGTGGGCAGCTGTCTAATATTTGGCTAAAACGCTTTACATCTCAGACATGCCATACTACTCCCCAGCAAGAGAGTGAAGTCAGAACATGTTCAAAGTTGCAACACCAACAGCTGAAACAGAATGTTCACCTGGAAGGAAGAAAGAAGAAGCATACTGTACAAAATGTCAGTTGGTGACATGAATGTGTCTAAATATGTTTCCAGTTTTGAAGTGACTTTCTCTAAAAGTGAATTACCCAGACCTGCTCATTACAGTATAGGTATCAGTTGACACATCTGTTCCCATGAACCAATGTCATACAGAACACCGCATGCCTGAATCACAATACACAATGCATTAAAGCTCGCATGGCACTCTTTGTCTAAATGGGCTCACAGGTTCTGCTGTGATAGTCTGTGAACGAACAAAGTCACCTCTTCCTCCTGCTCAACTTTTGTTTGGAGTAGCTACCTCAAGTTCAACCAACAAGAGGCCTGTAATCCTCCTCCATTATTTCCCACCCGATTACATTTATTCACCTCCTGATGGAGAAGCATGAGAAAGACTAGGGAAAGAGAAAGAGAGAAAGTGGCCCGTGAAACCAGAAACCAGACATTATGCTGCAGTAGTGGAGACCGTGAAGAGAAACACAATGTGATAAGACCTCTGTTATAACACCTGCATGAATAAGAGAACCAGTGAACAATTACACATTTACAGAGATCACAATGCTTCTGAGCAATGTAATCTTATAGTCATCTATATTATATGAGGCTTGAAATAAAACCGCAATAAATCATGCAGTTTATTTATATGTGAGTGTACACGTTTATTGGTAAAAGCAGCAGCCATACAATAATGCACACACACGCACAAGGAAGCAGCTGTTTCCTCCTGTTCCTCTTCACATGAATCAGCAAATCTCTGACTCAATGTTGACTCATGAAGAGTTGTCTCACCTCCATAGCCTCCACAGTGCTTAATAGTATTTACATTGTGGTTTGACAAAGTGAAGGCTCTGACTGTGGCCACAGAGAGAAAAAATAGATTCCTTTACTATTTACTCACCCATTGGTGTAAAAATAGATATTTCTTGGTTAGAATCGAGTTCTATGGTTAGAATATACTGTACAGTACGTTAAAAAAACCCACTGCAATTGTAATTTAAATCAACAGTTTGTTTGGAAAAAACGACTTCAAACCTGCTACTCATATAAACAACATGAGATGTTTTCTATAAACTTTCCACGTTCCACGTCCTTGGACGATGCCAAGAAAATAGTGCCCAGTGTCGATGCCACCGGCCCCTATGATGGGCACACGGTTCGCCTTGTGACACAGCCAGCGTGATGTTGAGCTCAGCATATTAAACATGTCATAAAGAAATGCTCTATTTACACAAGCAGACAATGGATGTTCGCTCATCGTTGAACATAAGTATTCTCTGTGTAAGACAATCTCTCATTAGTTCCAAAAGTGATTATTAAATCCGATTCTGAATGTATTTTTCATTTCATATATACTCTGCAGCCATTGTGTGCATTGTGTATTCATTTGCATTACACAGAAGAATGTTATTGTGTTTGCGTGAGTAAAAATGTATTAAACCCTATAAGGTAAAGATGCT
Organism: Amblyopsis hoosieri; assembly: GCA_027564755.1. Lineage (NCBI taxonomy): Eukaryota > Metazoa > Chordata > Actinopteri > Percopsiformes > Amblyopsidae > Amblyopsis > Amblyopsis hoosieri. Next base: position 1,779,283 of record JAODUE010000009.1, read on the forward strand.
TTTATTGTCACACACACATAGCGAAATTCATCCTCTGTATTTGTGGCTCTCCTTGCACCTGAGTGAAACATGTGCAATAGAACACACCGGAAGTCCTAAACCCTGTACTTAAACACAGGTCACTGACAAGCTAATGTGTCCTCGGTCGATGGTATGTAGTGGTACACACTCTTTTGGTGATCAATGGCTGTTGTGGTCCTTTTAAGATCATGCACTGCACGAGGAACATTTGGTGTTTTCCAGGCTGCTATCAGAAACAGATTAGAAAACAGGTTGTTTGCTAAATCAACCTCACACACGCAAACAGCATATATCTATGCTGCAAACTAATTTGCACATACGGTGATTTTCTAGTCCAGTGTGCTTATACTGTAAGCAGGAGAGGATTCTTGTGTTTGATGTTTAAAAAAAGCTTTAAGTCATTGCCTAATAATGAAGCCATTGAGATCTGTTCGGGCTTTTGCAATAAAAGGGACACATTATGAATAAACAAGCACCTTTTACATAACAGCTAGCTTGCACTTAGCATCTTATCACCATACACAATAGTCTGAAATACTTACTAAACTTCACTTTCACGAAACTATTAATTTATAGGGCATGTCTTGAGAATGATGTTTAAATGTCTAGCCTGTAGGTATCATTGCAAAATGCCCATAAGCAGTGTTGGGCAGCAACTAGTTACTGTAAAATTATTACATTTTTCAGTAACTAGTAGTGTAACTAATTGCTGTTTTAAAACAGTAATAATATTACAATTACTAATCCAAGTAACTAATAGTACTGCGTTACAAGAACGATATTTTTGGTCCTAGCAAACTTACCGTAGGCTTATTGAACCAACCTGTCCAGAGTCATCTGGTATGAGAGGCTGGAATGTTTCCACTTTGGCTGACTGTTGAGTCCTAAGGTTAATTATTGTACCAATAAAGAGGATTCAATTCTAAAACGAGCTGGCTACACAGGTTGTCATTTTTTTAAATGACTAGTAATTTATTACAATTCTTGAGTTACTTGCCCAACACTGCTCATAAGTACAGTGCACTGCAGTACACTGCGTACTGCACATTTTGGTCAACTGATCAATACAATCAGAAAAAACGAATGAGTCGCAAACTGAAAATGATTGTGCTTATTATTTAGCCATGATCTTAAGTGAATTCATAAGGAAGTGTATAGTACACATCAATTCACGCTTGGCTATCATATGTGGAGTACCACAAGGTTCGATCTTGGGGCTTATTTTATTCTCTTTATACATGCTCCCCCTGCGATCCATTCTCCGAAAATATAACATACCTTACCACTGCTATGCAGATGATACACAGTTGTATTTACCGTTAAAACCTGGAGATACAAACT
>JAODUE010000009.1:1780744-1822763 GCA_027564755.1 Amblyopsis hoosieri
CTGTACAGCACTTTGGTCACCTTTGGTTGTTTTTAAATGTGCTATATAAATAAATATACTTGACTTGACTTGACTTGGCCTACAAGATAGTTACCTGAAAACATCTTCTTTGTCCGTATACTGTAGGTTACTGATTGTTGTTCTAAACCTGGCTAAAGTCCTTACTGCTATTGATTACAGGTTGCCCATACCATTATCTGTGCTTTTTCAATCTGTCCACCTCTGACTTCCCTTGAACCTATGGGTTGTTTATTGAGCTAATTACAGATAAAACTGACCACACTTGTTTTTGTGTTTCGAGTGTTTTTATTGTTTTTATGTACAGTCCAAAAGTTCAAAAGTTTAAAAGGGGTTAAAATGTCTCTTTTTTTCCGCTATACTTACATGTATTATTCATCCAATGAATAAACAATACAAGCTGGTTTTAAAATATAGGTGTAGATCATAACAACATATACATTCCAATATTGAACTAATACCTTTGCACATAAATCATCTTGTGCCCTTGTGACACCCAGAGTGAGACTCAGATTGTGAAGCAGAATCATTATGCCACTGTGAACCAGGAGAATAGCAGTGCATGTGTGTGGGGTGTACACTTGCTGTGCTGGTTACATAATCGCAGCTTCAGAGCCTCAGTGCTGTACCTCTGGGGCCCTTCTAGCCTGACTCGGTTCGGTTGAGCCGGGGGATGTTATAGGAGGAACACACCACTGCGTGCCAACTGAATCAATTGGGTCCACACAAAGGACAATTCCTGTTTTATCCCGCTGTCCCTCTTGACGGCTCCATTACCACAAAGCACTGCTCTCAGAAGACAGTTCCCACGGTGTAGCACACAACCTGGGACACACACTGTGTGTGTGTGCGTGCGCGTGTGTGTGTGTGTGTCATGTTGTGAGAGTGGCAACAAATGCTCACCTAAATGTCTGTTGCTATAGAACAAACAAAGATGAACTGGTTGTTCCATATGAATATACTGTTTGTTTACATACATGAGTATGACCACTTTCATACAGTACATAGCATGGTTTGATATGATCATGCATACTTATATATTTACATTTACATTTACCGCATTTAGAAGACACTTTAATACAAAGCGATTTACAAAACAGTACATTTATCAGTGGTAGACAATAGCTCATACACCAGTTGTCATACGCAACCAGCAGGGGAGGGGGTCATATGATGATCAAAAGAAACATTGTATGCTCTTTTGGACAAATTGTACTTTTTAGAAAATGTATTTATATTGGAAAGAACATACAATGGTTAGACAAGCAGACAAATAGTAAGTCTAACTTTTCAAGAGTGATGTTGTTGCAGTTTTCTTAGGGATCAATCTGATACTGCAGACATGAAAATGCCATGGAGGAAGTTGGCCCAGACACGAAGGGTTTATTCAAGCATTTTTGCATTTTTCAGGACATCGAGATATGCATATGGTTTATATGAAAAACAAAACCACACAAAATATCTTGCCTGGACTGGTTTATTGTTGGCAGTTTTGTAACTCCCTTAAGCAGAAACATATAACTGTAACATGGCTTTACTGAGAGATTTCAGTTTGATATGTGGAAGTGGAAGTATTTATTTATGGTATATATGTAACGGTGGCCAGCAGGTAGCTGTGCGGTGTTAATCCTCACTCTCCGACACCTTATAGGATGCTCTGGCGATGCAGACCAGGGCTCATGTGTTTTGGCCTGCCTTGTAGGAGCGTCCGCTCTCTGCGTGGGAGATTGGGGTTCGATTCGCCGAGGGGGACGGACGATCTCCGTCACATATACAGTACATATAGTATAGTCAATCAACTGACATTTTCATAAATTTGAATTCAGTGTTGCTAAGGTTCTTATGCACAAATGTTTTGGGTTCCCATTTGATTATTTTCATCTTGTAAACACATTTTTGAAGAAAATCTTTTTTTTTTCATTCAGGCAGCCCTTTGTAGGGCAAGGAACCATATTTGGTCACTTCCCTGAACATTCAAAATGTCGTTGCCACGCTTCTCTGTGAGGTAGTATAAACACATGGATTTCTCCCAGCCATTCACAGAAAATCAGGCTATGTCACAGTTAGTTACACCAGGGCATCTGACCAATCAGGAGCTGCCCGGAGCATTTCCACTTCAGTGTACTTTCGTAATTCCGAAAATACGCTTTTGCGCTCCTACCTACTCAGACATTTGCGGTTATAATATCGAAACTAGACATGGAAAGTCGATGAAACTCACACATTATACAGTTGAATAGTTGTGCTGCATGATGAGATGGCCATTGTTTGAATAGGAGTTCATTAAGTAAATAAAATCTGTTCATGAAAAATTAAGGCACCATATTTGATCATAAATATAAGGCTTGTATTTTTTTAGGAAAAGCTCATTGTGTTTAGTAAGACATAGTATTTACATAGTACATAGTATTTTTCTTTTTTTTAAACAAATAATGCATTATAACTCAGGACAATTATTTAATAGTGCAGCTGCTTCATAAAGTACAATGAAGCAGTTACCTAAGGGACTGGACTGGACTTTGGCACGTGAAAGAAATAAAACATTAAATACATTAAAAGAAAATACTAGTTTAGGTGAAACATTTTTTTAAATGTTCTTAAATGATAAGTACATATATATCATTAATAAATATTCTTGAAGAAATATTTTTAGTTTTTAATTTTAAGTTTATGTGTTTTTCTTATAATATATATATATACACTTTTTGGAGAGAAAAAACTTACCATAGTAAGGCAAGAAACCATATATGGTCATTTCATTGACCTTGATTTGCAGCATAATGTTTCATTTTGAAAAAAGTGACAACAGTAAAAATGTATTGTAATATCCTCCAATAACACTTTAGGGTTGAAATTTGGAATTTCTAAGTATTTCAATAAGATAAATAAATAAATAAATAAATAAATTAGACTAGCATAAAGGTGTATTTTTGTAATTTCTGATCATACCAGACAACTTCACTGCTCTAGCATTCTGTTGCCTCTGGCCCCTATATTGTAGCCTCAATGTTAACAATTGTTGGAGATGTTAATTTGTTCATGTTATATGTTCATTAATATGAGCATTGATATGATCTGATCTGATAATTAGTTTGATATTAAGACTTAGATGTCTTAGTCACCTATAGAAATGTTTTGCAGAGGAATGTATACTGTACAAATACAAATGATCTGCTGTCAAAGGGTTAAAAAAATAAGGTATATGTTACATGTTTTTAAAGAGACCAATAGGAAATTAACTGATTCAGAAAATGCCAATGACATACAGTATATAGTGATGAATTAATCATCATGCAACCAAATCAGTCATTGTGTAGGTCATCTCCAGGACAACAAGGGAAAAGGCTTGATTCTGCATGCCTCATGCTTCATGGCATGATACATGCATGATACATATTATTCCTTAAAATGGCATGCAGTAGTGCTACCAATGCTCATGCCTATGCATGGGAGAGAGGGAGGGAGAGAGAGAGAGAGAGAGAGAGAGAGAGAGAGAGAGAGAGAGAGAGAGAGAGAGAGAGAGAATGTTGTCAACGGTTTAGGTTTAGTCACAGTGTATGTGACCCTGCTGATCTTATGAGCATACCATTTATTCACTGCAAAAACGATATTTAATTTAGTGTGATAATCCTGTATTTAGATTTCAAATCTAGTTGGACTTGTTTGCAATATAAATGGCGTATCTAGTGACTTAATTTAAGTAAATGTGCACTTAGGTTAAGAAATCTTATCAAGTGAATTTTGCTTACTGCACTGGCAGCCAAATGTGCTTGTTTTAAGCATAAGCAGGCTCATAACTAATATAATTGCACTTATATTTCAACACACATCTTCCAGTGCATTTCCTACTTCATACTACATGTACTGTATTTTGGCCTTTGAACTGAACTATGAATGTTGTTTGTACCTCAAGAACCTTTTGGGAAGTCTATTCACTTCAGTGTAGAGTTTCAACAAGCTAGTGATGTCAATGCACTGGAAACCTCCCATAGTCAGTCTCACTGAGTGACTCCTGGGACACACACCAATTGTCAGTATCTCAGAATGTTGCATTTAGCCAATTTCTATGGCATAATAAAGTTAATACAATGTGTTTTTTTAAAGAGATGTATTGACCCTCCTGGAGGCAATGGGTGTTAGACTCAATATGCTAAAATCATCACATTGAAGCTATTCTATTTACCCTTTGACATGTTAGATTGTTTATGAGTTTGACCGAAATGCATAAAAGGTAAAAGTAAAAGACCTTATCTCAAAATGAAGTGATAAGATAAACTCTTATGGGTAAGAGTTAGATGGAGTGACTATTGATAAGGTGCTGTAAAACTCACTACTCACTACTGTAATCTAAATTGTGCTTCACCTTGCTAGTGACGCACATTGTTCCACAAAGACAGTTGCTCTCTTTGGCATTCTAAAGATTATATTAATGTAGTACGTGCTTTATTTGGATGATAGGTGTCAAGCCTGTACCAGGTTCAGGGTATAGCTGCCAAGGTTAGCACGTAATGTCGAGAGGAGATGATAACCCAACTTAAGACAGGAGAGAATGCAAAATACAAGCGTATATATAGGTCCATTGTTGTGCATTACTACAGTGACAATAGTAGCAACATATAGTAACAACAATACATGTTTTGTCTTCATGTGTTCATTCCCCATATACATTCAGATACTAGACTTGAATCTGTCCAGTCTCATGTCTGAGAGGGTTTAAACGTCCAAGACCCCTTGCTGTTTCCCAAGCTCCTCAGAACTTCTGCCCTCCACTGTGGTTAACCTATTATGTTGGAACACCTCAGACAGACACCCAGAGCACACCGTATGGGGAGAATGCGTAATTCCCTCTCTGTTGTGGATCTTTATGTTTTGATTACTGCTCACAGATTACTGGAGAAGGCCTGATTCTGACTCCGATGACAATCGTTAGATTAATGATGCAGCAGATTTACAGTGATCTACTCAGTTCCTCTATTTGTTGTGCCATGGTGATAGTAAAGGTGCTTTTATTGTCACATACACATACATGTAGCGAAAATCTCTGCATTTAACCCATCCCTCAAGGGAGAAGTGGGCAGCCACTGTGTAGCGCCCGGGGACCAACTCCAGATTGAAACCAGTGTTGCTGGTCACATGACACCAATTTAGTGTGAGTGTGTATGTCATAAATCCATGTCGTTAATCCATCTGATCTATGCTGAAGAGAATACATGATTTGGTGGTATTAGGCCCTTGCATATAGACTAATGGCTGCATGAGAGTTGCTGTGGCACCGAGGGTACGTGACCAGACGTTAATAATCTGCCTTGAGCTCAAGAGGGCGTGCCTAGAGAAATAGGGGCATTTATTTTGTGTGTAATCATCTTAGAACCTCTGGGTTAGGCTGAGGCTTTACAAGACGTGTGCCACTGAATCCTGTTTCCATTGTCACATCATATATTTGACATTTTCAGAGAATGCTGACATCCACAGTCCACAGTTCAACGTTTCATAACATGTAAATGCAGCAACAGGCTACAACAGTACCATAGTAATAAAGAACAATAATAACTGAGGTAGTCTGACTAAATAGTTTTAGCATATTCTCTAAATTTGATTGAGAAGCTGACTAGATAGTCATCCTTATGCCATAATAGAATGACATGCATGTGCGTTCACCTGTGACGTGAAAAGATGATTTAAACATGGTGTTATCAGGAAACAGATATTTAAATAACTCTTCTTACAGTATACCAGTATGACTGCATACAGTATATGTGTGGTGCTGTGCACATAAATGTAATATGCCCTGCACCCATTATTTAATCAAGTCATTGCTTATGTGAGCTGGTTATCTGCCAATAATTTACTGTCATTAACCCTGCCGTTTTACATGCATTAAATCATCTGCCTTTGCACACCAATATTCAGACTACATGTGCAATGCAGGACGCCTTTAAATGTAGTCAGCTATTTCAAGCTAATTGTAAGCTAATACGCTTTTTGTAAAATGTTCCAAATATCTCCTCGCAACAACAAATGGCAAACACCACTCACATCAACAAAGCCATAGAACCATGCTTTGCTTCACAATGTGTTTCGATGTGTGGAGCAGTGGCGCAGAGGGCCGCAGAGCGAAATTGTTTTGATTTGAGCTCAGTTAGCAAGCGTACTTGAGAATGACTAACCCTCCCTTTAATTATTTAGTTTCATGCATTAAACACACAGTGTCATTCACCCAAAAACAAAAGCCATTAAGTGTCCACAGTGTATTGTACATTGTCCTCAAATTACCTGCTTTCTTCTGTATTGAAACCTTATGACTCACATAGTTTCCTTTTTGCTCATGCAGTGTCTATGTAGGCACGAATAATTTAAGAGGGATTTGAGGCTTTCTCTAATAGCCGACAAACTTGTACTGTACCCTATATTGAGCCACAGTACAGCCATAGTGTAATTGTTATCTCTTTTCTTTTGTACTTCAAAACATATGCACCTGTGCTTTCCTATCTTGTGAAGACTGGAAGCATGTTGATGATTACACAGTGAACACAAAACATGCCCCATCATTATCAAGGCTTCAGGCAGTGACTGTTCAAGTTACTGCCAACAATGGACATCTGCCAGGGCTTTGAACTAAGACAGTATTGTCTTCATTGCATGGATAGCATATAAGGTTATATAGAATGAAATATAAGTATGGCAAGATCATTCAGATGCTTAGCCCAGCCTTAATGCATGGCCTTGCTAAATATGTCCTGATCACACAGTTGTCATGTAAGAATTAGTGCTAGGGTTTAGTGATTTCATTTGAACATGCGAGCACACTAATGTGTGTGAATGTGTGTGTGTGTGTGTTGTTGGAAGATAGCTCTGGAGGTTTGGGTTAATGTCTTGGGGGAGGGGAAGGATGGGGGAGGGGAAGGGGGGTGGGGAGGTTGTTTTTTCATGCATTCACAAAGGACGCCTGCACAGTTATCGCTGAGGATAGTGGTGGGGAGGGGATGACCTTGCTGACAACTAGAGATCTGTAGCACATTCTCAGACAATACTATTTGGGCAATGAGGCCAGTAGCTGTAATTCGTGACCACTTGTTCCTTCCTAACATTGTGTGTGCACGTCATTGAATCTTGTTGTGCAGCTATGATCCAAACCCAAAATAAAAAGGTGGTCATCTACAGTTTAGATGCATCGGATAGCTTTGTGAAGTAGGTGTTTGTGTTATTGTTATATTATTTATCATCAACATACTGGAGATTGTTCTGCACTACTATGGTATTGTTTTGTACTGACTTCTGTACTTATTTCCCCCCCTCACTGCTCAATAAAGGGAATTGTTTCACTGTGTCATTACTACCGGTGAAGCCAATCACAATGCAGGTAAGTCTGAGTGTCAGAAGAGGTTCTAGGCCAATCACAGCAGACTGCTCAACCAATAGGAAGCTTGAAGGGAAAGTATCTTAGCTGTGATTGCTGAGTGTTCATGGTGTCTGTGTATGTGTATGTGCTTTAGGTATTAAACTGTAACGGTGTTGTCCTATGGTCATACATACATGTGAATGTGCTCAGTGTGTTTACTCATACTGTACAGTATAATCTCTACATGTGTGAGGGGGATGGGTTCTGCAAAAAAGGGATTTGGAAAAAAAACTATTGCTCAAGTAAAAATACAAATGGAAATTTAAACAAGCCTCACCTTTAGGTTTTCCTGTCATCAGGATACAAGTAATTTCTCTGCATCTCTTGTTTCGCATGCATGTCACATGCCATGTCAATGGGCTGTTTGTTTTTAAATCTGATTATGAATTCCATCCATGCTGTTCATGCAGAGTTCACTTCCTAAAACTAAGAGCACTCTGGTTTGAACTGGTTTTAAAATGGCATCTGAATAGAAATAGAAAAGTATTGATTAGCTTGATTAATAATATAATATTCCATAAAATAAAATATATCAAATAACAACAATATTAATAATAATAATAAAAATTATATTCATATATGATATAATAAAATAATTATGTATTATTATTTATTTATTTATTATATAGTGATTGATTTAAGGTCAGAAGTCCACCCACTTACACAGGACATGTGCAAGGGAAGACTTGCTTGCATTGCAAGTGAAGGGTGGGGACATTTCAATCATGACTGTCTCAGCATCTTAAGCAGTGTTATGCCAAGGGGCTATTGTGCACTGCAGACCTATTTCATGTTTTTTCCCTCTTACATAACATGCATTTTTTCCCTCTCCATGCTCATCCAGTCTATACAAAAACCAACTGGTCGAGCCTGTACTTCCAGGGGTCGTCATGGCAACAGAGCAGCATCTCTTTCTCTCCCATTATTAGTCCTGTGTCCCTTACTTTAGCAGGCAGTAGCGTGATTTGGATTCTGCATATAGTCTGGGCACTAGTGTCTTACCAATGAGTAAAGAGGGAGTCAATCAAATGCCCAGTTGACGAATTGACTGACTGAATGTATATTACCTTTGTAGGTCTCTGTGTGAAGTTGTAATTTTTCCTGTTTCCATAGTTTTTTTAATTATAATATATTGCATGCAATCCAATGCCTGTTAAATCAGACTATAGTATTTTTTAGTGGTTGTTGTGATGTTCTAAATTAAGGATTGTTTGGTATTTTTATCTCTCTATATTTATATGTTGTAGTATTTAAAGTAAAGAAAAGTTAATGTGCAAACAGATTTTGAGGGACCACCCTCACAAATACTTTTATCACACATGGAATCAATGTTTCCTACAGTACATATTTGGAAGAGAAAAAAGCTTTTATAGGACAAACTTTGTTAAGAGATTTTGGGGGAATTTGTAAAGACAAAATGTACTGTAGCCCTTTGCTGTAGGCCAAAAACACAAGATACAGCCAAACCTCAACTTTTTGATTAGCTGAGCTGTTTCTTACACAGCCAATCAGAGAGCAGAGAATGTTCTGTTGTGAGGGTATTCAGGATCTAGGTAAAAGGTCTCAGCAAACTTGTTGCCCTGCCCCACAGAAAATGGGAGGACACCACGAGTAAATATTTATGTCCTAGGAAGTGTGGATGTTCTGTGCTTTACCCAAGGCTTAAAATGACCTTATTGTCCTTTACAAGAAAAAGCTATTGCTTACTAGACTTTCAATGCTTGTGCGTAGTAGGACAGATCGGATTCAGATCTTGAGTGCCCAAGTCAATTTGAGATTTGCCTAGCACATAATTGCATGTCTGCGCCAGCACTGTGCCAGTTCATTTCTAAACATGTAGTGTCTGGAGTTAGAACTGATTTCCAAGTTCAAAAAAGGGCAATACACTGGGCAAATTCATGAACTATTAGTCAAAATATTTACTTTATGGAAACTCAAGTATCATGACATTTAGCATTATTTGTTGATTAAATTAAAACAACCTTTTGCAATCTGCAGTTAATCTGCAGACTTGATTACAAGCACATGCAAATCACTTTAGCCAATGTTGTTCAGCCCATACAGAGACAAATGTTCCCTATTTGATTTTTCCCCTCAGGTCTCAGTTCAGCAAAGCCTGTTTATCCTTTGGAGAGAGGGGGAAAAAAGATTATTCTTTTGAGAGCTAAGAATGTGCCGAGAGCTTTCTAGAAAGTTATTTCAGGACACAGGTTTCGAAACACAAGAGCCGTAAACCATAACATTGTGGTAAAAATTATGTTTTAAATGTTTCAATAAAAACCGCCAGGTTCAGTAACTTGAGATTTTACCAAATCAGGTGCATCACAATATAGCGGTTGACAAAAGGATAAAACTCCTTCACGGGTCATATAGGAAGTCTACAAATGGCATATGGACACATCCATCACATGTTAGGACAATAAAGGTCTGGGTACAGACAGCCATGTGTCACATCCCAGCGTATCAAAATCTGATGAGAAGTTGCAATTAAGTAAAACTTTAAAGACTGAATAGGTGAGGGTGCTTAAATATTAAAAGTACATGAACTAGCCAGGTTTATTATGACATTATACAATGTTACGCCTCTTCTACTCTTTAGCGTCCATATGCTTTAGTTCATTTTAGTCAGATTTGAGGGGGAGGTTCTCTTTAAGACAGTGTTAGATGCCCATTTCATCTAAAGATATACCCTGTCATTCCCATTAGTACAAGGATGATACAATAGGCCCACTGGCAAGTTGACCAGCCAACTTTAAATTAAAAAAAGGTCACGGGGGTGGGTGTACAGTACTAGTTAGGCGTTCAGCCATTAAAGAAAAAAGAAAAAAATAGGCTAGGAGGGCATATATGGGCTCAGTCCAGAAAGACGTGCTTCATGGGTCTAGTAGTCCACTGGCTCATCTCCCTCCTCGCTAAGCAAACATGTGCGAATCATGGCCTCCGTCACAGCGTACGGGTCACAGTTGGCCGATGGGCGGCGGTCCTCGAAGTAGCCCTTCTTCTCCTGGCCAACGCTACGGGGGATGCGGATGCTGGCGCCGCGGTTTGCCACGCCTGCAGAGAACTCGTGGATGTTTGAGGTTTCATGATGGCCGGTGAGACGGCGAGCGTTGTCGAGCCCCCCTTTGGGGTCATAGGCACGGATGTGATAGTGGTGTCTCTTCCCAAGCCTCTCAATGGACTCTTCAATTGCCCTGGAAATGCAATGGTGTCAGTCACAGCAAAACCAGACACAAAAATGTAACCATGAAGTGGATAAGAAACAGTCAGATGACACGTAAAACTCACTTCAAGCCACCTTCTTCCCTCATCTCCTTGGTGCTGAAGTTGGTGTGGCAGCCAGCGCCATTCCAATTTCCGGTAATTGGCTTGGGATCAAATGAGGCTACAACGCCAAAGTCCTCGCAGACACGGTGCAGGATGAACCGTGCCACCCAGAGGTGGTCACCCATGTTGATACCCTCACAGGGCCCAACTTGAAATTCCCACTGTAATTAGGTGGTGAGGGAGGGAGGGGGAACTTTAGATAGTTTGAAATTACCTTACAATGACGCACCTTAGGCACATATGGGTCTGTCGCTTACCTGAGCAGGCATCACTTCTGCATTTGTGCCACAAATCTCAACTCCTGCATACAAGCAGGCTTTGTAATGGGCCTCCACAATGTCTCGGCCATAAGCTTTGTCTGCCCCCACACCGCAATAGTATGGTCCTGTAAACAAGGAATGTTTACACTGATTAAACAAACAGTCAATATTATTGGCTAATTAGCAGAAAGGAATGTGATTCTGCAATAGCTCCTTGCCTTGTGGTCCAGGGAATCCATTGGAAGGCCACCCAAAAGGGTGTCCATCTGTACCAAGTATGGTGTACTCTTGCTCCATGCCAAACCAAGGAATCTGATCTTGCACCGTCGTCATTATCTTCTTACATGTCAGTCGCAAGTTTGTTTCTGTGTACAGAAGAGCATACGTTACACAACCATTTCAGAGAAGAGAGGGCAAAACACATTTAGTAGCAACACCTTACCTGCAGGCTTGCGGTTGTACTTTAGAACCTCACACAGGACCAGCTTGTTGGGATCTTTACGGAAGGGATCACGGAACATAACAGAAGGGATGAGATACATGTCACTGTTGGAGCCCTCTGCCTGGTAAGTACTGGAGCCATCAAAGTTCCATTCAGGGAGATCTGCAAGTAGGAAAATACATTAGCATATAACTAGGAAAAACTTGAATCACCGCAAGTCAGATGAATGAGGTTTTCACATCGTATTTAGTTAACAAAAGTGTAACCATTCGTTAAGGTTAGCCTACTTGCCTTCTATACTCTTCGGCTCTGAATCAAGAGTCCTGGTTTTACATCTGAGCCCTTCTCCGGTTCCATCAATCCAAATGTACATAGCTTGGACTTTATCTCCTTGAGGAAGATCCATGTACTGCTGTTTAACAGCTTTACTCAAACTAGAGCTGGCAGACGTGGCCATTTTATTTTCTACTACAACACACCTAGGGAGGATTAAGAAAACGGGTATGAGTAAATATTTAGAAAGATAGTTACATATCAGGGTGTACGCGTTGCGCAACCGCCACGTGCACCCAAAACACCACTGTTACTTATTCCAGAAGAAAATCAAGACTCAAGAATGATCATCCTAGCTCAGGAAGACAAAGGAAATACACGCACAATCACCCCTACAGCGACGATGCGTTTATTTAACTGAAACGGTCTGATGTGACCTAGTGTTTTATTAAGCGTGTATTCATCTTCCTTTCAATAGCTATCCCATTACATTGTTTAGACTGAAAACGCACCATTTATTTAATTGTAGGCATGGCTACAATATTGCTACTTCACTGTTGCAACATTACATCATACTTCTTCGTTCCTAATCTGAACCGTAATAAAAAGCTCTGTTCTCAAAGAGAAATAGACGCATAAAAGCTAAGACAATTGAAGATAAAAGCTTACAATTTACTCGTAATTTACAGATATAAAATAATTACTTTTGTTTTGGAATACACAAACGTAGTAGACCTATAGACAGTGTAATAAAAACCTGTGTTACAGCAATCTGTCCACGAAAATAGAAGGGGTCCTACCTGGAAAAACAGGAAAACTGAAATAAAAACTAAAGGACTTGCGGGTCCAATATATTGGTGAAATGTATATCGACAGTTCTCTCATTCTCCGGTACTACGACTCAAAGCAATGCCAATTTATAACGAGAGGAACTGGGACGTCGCGATTTTTTGATTGGTCAGAGAAACTCCAACGTGTTACTCCAAGGTAGTCATTGGACAGGGTTAAAATTTACGCTCTCTAGTTGTAAAGTAGAATTTTACAAGTACAATTTTTTTCGGCTTTAAAGTTTAAAAAGTAGGCTATATTGGATAGATTGTATATTAATTCATCAGCCGATTCATTCATCTTATTTTGCATGGAACATCGCGGAGACATAAACTAGACTCTTTACAGACTATAATGCCACCTTGTGGTCGTACTTTGAACACCACCGTTCAGTTTATGTAACCAAGTAACCCAGAAGAGCAGTCTGCAGTATGTAGCCTATTCTGCAGACAACACATCTGAAAATATGTGCTACATATTTTAATCACTTTAAAGGTAAATATGTTAATCACAACATGTGTTAGTTGCCTTTTGTGAGGATGCGGGTGTAAGGAATGACTGGCCCGATGATTGTCCATGCATATTGTTGGTCTGTGGAAACAGTCAGCCATATAGAGGGGCAATGCCATGTTAAATATTACAACATGATGAGCTCTACTGCCTTCCAGCGCAAAGCACCAGCAACTGTGGCAGGGATTGAAGGGCTTGCTCAATGTTCAATGCTCAATTACTGAATACCGTATGGCCTCTCCATAGCAGGATCTAAAAGTATGTGGACAGTGTATATAGCCAATGGTTTGGGCTCAGATGGAGAAAAGGACCGCTAGTATCCTCCAGATAAGGCGTTAACATCATGATACTGAGGGCATAGCCTTTCACCTTAACAATGTATGCTGCATATTCCCAACATAAAATCCTCTGGTAAAGTTATACTGAAATGAGTCTGCAAAAAGACAGAACAGTCTTTGCTAACCTTGTGATGTTTGTTTGCTTTTTATTTATTTTTTCATTACCTACATTTGGAGGCGAAGTTAGCTGTTGGTCGACAGTGCCATCTAATGGATTCAGTGTCCCAGAGCAGCTATGGTCCTCAATCACAAACCTTGCTCACAAATGTATGTATTGACACTATTGGAGAATGTATGAAGGAACAACCATTAAAGCAATTTTTATTTGTGTTAAGAGAAATTCCCCAAAACATTTTACAGCATTAAATATGTAATATGTATAACAGCAAACATGATCTATAGGGAACCAGGACAGATGCTGCACTAATCTGTCATAAAAGTTATAGGCTTGGGCCTACACAATGACTCACTTACATTTTTAACCACCCATATCATCTTCACCAGAAATGTCTGTAATGCCAAAAATCTATGGCATACATCAAGTACCAGTGTCAATGTCCTCCTGCTTTAGAGAGCTGATAAACTTATACCATTTGACAATTTTCTTTCAAACAATCAGTGAGCTGGGGTATAGTTCCGCGGGCACACTAACTGAACCATAGAGCATACCTTCAAATAACATGCATTGTCTTTTCTGAGCAGCAAAGCAGGGATAGCCCTAGTTATATGTATGCAGGCTTACATAGTAGGTATAAACTGATCTGTACATTTACTAACATAGTAAACCAATCTGTACATTTACTAACATAGTAGGTATAAACCGATCTGTACATTTACTAACATAGTCGGTATATACCAATCTGTACATTTACTAACATAGTAGGTATATACCGATCTGTACATTTACTAACCAGCCAGCCAGCATGTATTCTTATATAGAGTATACATTCATTAGCATATTGGAGTGACATGTTCATTACATTTATTATTCTTGCTAAGATTGTCAATTAAAATTGCTGCTCACCCATTGATGAGATATGTGGCTGTTGACGTTTTAATTTAACTTTTTTATACTCCTTGATTGATTTACAATATTACTGTGCACATACGGTAGACATGTGCTGTTGGAGTTTCAAACATTTTGTGATGCTGGTTTCAGACACAAATCAAGGTGTGAAACACTACAGTATACTCAGGTCATATGATAATAGTGCTACTGACAGACTGGCCAAATGTTTATTCATCATAAAGCTGAGATAATAATTTATCAGATACATTCTGAAGCAGCTCTCAATCTCATAAGGTGATGTAATCAGGCGTACTCAAGACCTTTCAACTGTGTCAATTCTGAGTAGACTTGTTGACAATATCAATATCTTATGCCATTGGTGATCTAGGCCTAATCTTTTTGATATGACGCTATTATTCCATGATATCATTGATAGCACACAAAAAAGAGTTACTGTTTGATCTATGAATAAAGAAACCCTCTCACTCTTATCATTTAAATTACAGATAAAATCACGTCATGTGTTAAGACCATCAGGAATGTCTGTGGAAGCTTGGATATTATCTTCTGTTGTCTCACTTTTTCTCTACCAACTTCTGTTGAAAAAGTTTGACCTATGTACTTCTTGATCAGTTATGACTACTATACATCTACTTCACACTACATGAGCTCAGCAGAAATGTGTGACCAGTATTCCATCTCTAACCAATCAGGTCATTCAGGTTAGTCTGTTCAGGTTATGACATATCCTTTCATAACCTGAAGAAGTTAAATTATTTCTTTCCTATATCTCAATCTCAATGGCAAGTCCTGAAAATGAACAGTACTGTATTATTTATTTAAAATTATACTCACTCAACCGTTTCTGTGGAATACATAAACATAGTAGTTCATTGTTTAATACTGGGACACTACGGTGATCAAAGTATCTTGAAGTTCAGTGTAATCCATAGAGAGAATATTATTCTAGAAAATATAGACATCTCTATATTTTACTGTACACACATCAGTAGTAATGTGTGCAAGATAGCTAATGTTAATGCTAATATTTAGGCGAAAACAATGCCTATCTTGACAGTAGGGGGCAGCACTTACCAACAACAAAGGCTAACCAGAGCATTGACTTTTATACTGTACCATGGAGTCAAGGGGACATTTTCCCTGGTAACCTATAGATATAATTTATTGAATGGACCTATTCAATAGAGAACATCCTTTACAATTCGTTTGAATATGTATTCCATAATGTAATGCCTTTATAGAATATTCTCTTTGTAACGGTCAATTTCCTGTACAGTGTTGCAAGCTGTAAAATGTCAAATGTCAATAATTTTGGGCATCTTTAAACAAGACTGATATGACAGACAGGCCATGTCACTATCACAACACATCAATACTTTTTTCAAATAGAACAGAGTAATTATTTTAATTAATATATAAAGAATAAAATTGCATCATGCAAAAAGAGGATGGCTGATAATTTTAAATGCAAAATTAACATGTTTATTTAACCCCAAAGTACATGGCCAAAGTACAAAATGTCACATAATTCACACATTTCTTGCAATTATGTACATATATTTTAGTTACAATAGCACAAAATTGTGACATCAGCCAGCATAATTTACTCAAAAGTACTAAAGACGTTATCAGTTTTTATAACAGCTGTAACCCCACCCTCCATTCCATCTTCAGGAAGATGCCAGTCAAGCTCTGTCCATGACAAGGCAGTCCTCAAAAGTGCTTTAAAGAGAAATAGAAGTTTAAAAATACAAATATTTTTGTACAAACATTTTGATAGATGCTTAACTACACACTAAACCTTAAGACAATTGTGATATAGTTTATGGTGACATACTTGTAAATTCCTTTAAATTATTTGCATCTGAGTATCGTGAATGTAAAATCATACATCAAGTTAGTGAAATGAAGTCACAACAAACCTTCGACCCAGAGTTAAGACCTGGATCTCAGCTATTTTACCTTCTGATAATCTTTGTAAATGGATGTCTGCATAATCTATAGCCCTTCGCCTTGGCTTATACCAATTCAGACCTTACCTGTCCCTTGGTCCTCATATATCAGCATGTCAGCTGCTCAATACAGCACAGGACAACTGTCCACCTTAAAAATTAATAAGACTGACAATATGTTGGTCACTATGCCAGCAATGCCCAGCATGTCCTTTGTGACTCATCAGTCTAGCCGTAAATCAGGCCAGGATGGCCCTTAAGAGATGCTGTTCCTCTAAAGCTCCTTCAAAACACTTTATTTGAAGCATCAATAACCGACGGCTTTGCAATCACACTTGTTGACACGACGGTATGAAATACTGTTGGCTGTTGACAAATTAAAATCGGCAGAACGCCTACCAAGTTCTTGGGGTCAAACTACTATGTCTGTTTCCAAATATAATGTCGACAGTATGTATAGTATTCAGACTTTAAATGCTTTAGTTTACATAGAATTGGTTTCAATGTATTGGTGTGATTTTGCCAGTATCAGAGGTGGTGATAGCAATGCAGTGTGAGGTATCATGGGTTAGATATAATCCAACCTCGCTCCTCTTTGAGATAATAACTTTTTGCTCCATTCCCGGACTTGTCTGTCATCTTGACATGGCAATATCTCCCAACTCCACTGTTTCATAGTCGGTTTCATTTACTTCCAAACACCATTTCACACCCTGCTGGCTTTAACTAGGTATTATACAGCGTGTGGGGAGTGTGCTGTAGATTGAATCATGACAGAGACAACAACGTTTCTGTTGAAAAATAAGTGAAAATTGTAAATGGTAGTCTATAAAAAAAATTGTTCTGTGCTCCATTTTCCCCATGGCCTCTTGAATTCATGTGGGATTCAAAAACAATCCAGTTCAGTTCTGTTCACTTCAGCTGCTTTGGTTGAATTCCATGAACAGACATCATTTGATATCACAGTTTATTTTCTCCCATAAAATGAAAGACCATCATTTTTTTCTAATTTGATAGGACACTGAAAAGGGGCAGCAAGTGGGAAAGATATATTAGGAAGGATTGGGAAACAACCGCCAGGGTCAACCCCGGGTCTTCCAAGGCACTGAGGCCCATTGGGGAAGGGAGTTATTGCATGCGCCACATTATTAACATGAATGTATTCACATTTTCACATTTCACATATTCACATTTGTATTCACAAATGCGTCCAAATGTGTATGAAATGATATCCTTAGAAACATGACCCCACATCAAATTCATAATTGATAACTGTAAGACATTGTGCTTCCATAGTTGCTGTACTGCACAATAAAGCTTGAGATTTGTCATGTGTCTTTCTAGTACCTCACAGGTCATAGGATCAGAATGTGTTGCAATCTCGTGACATACTGCCTTTTATTTGGGGGAGCAATGCTTCTCTAGCTCTAACAATTACATGCATTAATTTGATTTAATGATTTGGGATTTTGTAAAAACTTCAATAGCAATGACCCAATGAATAAACTCATTAAGCATGTGATGTCATTGACTGTGCCCCTGAAAGTTTAAATAGAGGCTATTTCAGAAAGAATGTGAAAGAAATTTAGATATACAACCACACAGAAAGCCATTGAGAGAGATTTTGAAAACACATTACAGTGATTAGTAATGATTAGTACAAGTGTCAAACTATAGATTTTCTGCATATAAAAAGGATAAAAAGCAAAATTGATGCTCATCAGAAGACCTGGGCAAAAGAGAGCCTCACCAAACCATCCATGAACTGCAGAAGAAGGAAGAACTGTTTGAGAAAGTGCCCAACAGGATATTCAGACAAAAAACAAAAAAAAGAAAGAACATGGAAGCAACTTTTCCTCAAAGGAAAGTGCATAACTCCTGGTGGAGGAGGTGGAGGAGAGTCAGCAGGTGCTAAAGGAGAAAGAAGGGCTGTTTAAGGAGGAGCTTGCCAAGAGGAATATGACGTTAACAAATATATTGTGGAAAAAGCTTTTCCTTCAGGAGCAGAACACATTGCTGGAGATGAAGGAGAAAGTGTCTCGCCAAGCCGCAAATACACTGAAGGAAAAACAGTGGCTCTTTAAAGAACACCAGCCCAGTCAGTGTGTCCTACCCAGCAATATATACAAAGCTACTCATCTTTGTTGAAGGAATACCTTGGGTAAACCTATGGCTGGCCATAGGTGATTTTATCATGGTATTTTCCCATTTGGTCCAAGATTATGTTACCCCAGCAACATAATCTTGATCACTCAACTCTTGATGTGGTGACCACATTCCCCTGACTGAGGTCGAAGTTCAGCCTGGTCTCAGTGGAGTCTCCACATTTGTTTTTAAAGTGGTTGGCAGGCACCTGTGGTTCCTTGAGGCTGTCTGGTCAATCTGCAGCATATCTACGGTCTGCCACATACGACCTGTTTGGTATCTCGACACTATATAAAACAAATATTTTCTCCAATTTGAACATGATCTGTCACTGTAACTATTACCTGCAGTGTAATAAGCCACACACACAATCTTTAAGCTTTGTGTGTATGCTATATGGAGGATTTATCCTTCATCCTGTCATCCTGAGAAATCAAAATCCTACTACTAATGTGGAATCACACATTTGAGCAATTTTGGAGTTATTTGTGCTCTTATAAGGTTTTTAATAAGCTTTCGTGTCAGAAAAAAACAGTATACATTGTTTAATTGTTTAGTTATCACAATAATAGAAAATAGTTTTTTTGTCTGACAGTATATTATCTAGAAACATAATTTGCATCATACCTTGGATACCACACCAATGCCTTAATGAACCAACTGCAGTGTCCAGGTATCACTTTGCTGTTAACCTACAGATGGTCTTGCCCAATGCCTATGGCACCATGGCGTGCCCTGCTGCCAAGGCTACTGACATATCTAAGCTGTTTATTAAGCGGATGACAAGTCTATCAAGCGCCATAAGCGGGACCTTGTGCACGGGAGTTCTTTTGTTACTTTCTGGGAGGGTGTCATCAATCTTGCTGCCATGCTACTCTCTTGAGCTATTGATGGCAAACATGATTCCTCTCTTTCTGCCTGGCCTCTTTCCCTCTTACAGGCTGGAAGCAGGCATGGTGAAGGCATGGGGGTTGGGGGATTGGGGGTTGAGGAGACAGGGAGACTTTTCCTGAGAGTGCCTTTTCTTGACATTGCAGAGCATTTGGACATCAGGGGTGAATACATACAGTGTACATATATATACAGTATATATATACAGTATATATATACTATATATATATATATATATATATATAACAAAGAGTGTGTAATGAAAAGATGGTGACAGGACCTGCTCGCCCTGTAATGAAGGTCCTCTGGAGCTGTGGATGGATACATACATCTTTCATGCAGTTGTCTCTCGGTCTCTCGCACACAATCTATCTCATCCACGTTAACGAAAGAGAGTGCAGGAGTTGTTCTAGATGAAATAGTACACTGTGCTTAATGGCCTTTGGCATTAGCATGCATGCATATAAATATGGTTTTCTAAATAAAACTGCATCAATTAACACTTACAACCTGTACACCCCTCAATATAGTGTTGAAGGGTATGCCTTCCCAGTGCTCAAGTGGCTGACATTCCTCTCTATCCTCTCCCAGCTGGGACAACAGCCACATACACTGTCAAAACATAAACTGTGAGCTAGGAAGAAAATGTGAAATTCACCTTTTATTCCTTCTATTGGCCCATAAAGGTAAGGATGCTGGTGAATGTTCTGCCATCTCTCTCCCTCTCTGTCAGTGCTGTTGGGTGCAGTGTGGCTTACAGAGATGGACTATGATGTATGTACTCTGTAGCATTGGCTGAGGTCAGAGACTACATAAATGTCTTAGACAAGTCCGATATTTTAATCTCTTTCTAGTGAGGTTATGTTGGGCCATTGCCCAATCAATACATAGGGCAATGGTCTTGCCAAGATATCTAATGCTAGTTTTTCATTGTCTTGCCTAGCAGCTGAAATGTCAGGCGCTGCTCGGTGTAGATGAAATACAGTATGTGTCTGTAGTCAAAAAGCTCATTTTTGATGGTTTAGATTCCTCAAAAAATAATGAGCCTATAATCATGCTACTCAGCTGAGGAAGAGAGAACTGGCTGACAGGACATTTCCACTGGATCCTCAAATCCAAGGTTCTTTAATTTGTCAGTCAACAATAGTCCATAACTAGAAGGAGGGTTGTGTGTGGGTGTGTGTGTGTGTGTGTGTGTGTGTGTGTGTGTGTGTGTGTGTGCGTGTGTGTGTGTGTGTGTTGGGAAGGGGAGTGGGGTTATTTGGCTGCAGCTTTTCTTATACAAAGACAAAATAATCAAGCCACTTTCACACATTTATTTGTTTTCCAATGGTTTCCAAGGCCTTGGATAACTGGCTGTGATATATTGTTTGTTCAGGTGTTAAATTCAAATATATAATATAATTTAATTGAATGCTGGATATATTGTGGATGAATTTCTAAAAACTATATTAAAATGTTCATCAATTCAAGGTAATATTGAACATTTCTGTAAATTATTTATTACATTTTACTGCATAGTATGGTATACAGTATTTGTGTACAGTACATTTAGTTCAGTGGTTTTCAAGGGTTTGCACCTGCAATACATTTTATTGTAATAGTAAGAAAAATAATTATTTATGTTGTTTTTGTTGTATTCATATTTTTTTAATATTTAATACATTGTTAATACATTTCAATGTAATTTATTTTCATATTTCCATTTTTATTTTTTACAAAAATACAAACTGTGTGTTTTAAGTCAAAAAACTTGAAAAGCACTATGGTGTTTTTGTCCATCTCCACATTTTACATGTTTTTTCTAGACGATAGGCTCATTATTATTCTAATACATACATGTATTTAACCTATTTTCTGGTGAGAACTGCTAATAGGTACGCGCATATGTTAGTAATATACATATTGCGTCCAGCTGGACAGATGTGTTGACAGAACCAGATGAAATATTTGATGGTAGATGGGGAGACTAAGCCTCGCCTTAGTTTGATTCAGCTGCCCAGTGCTGACCTAGTGGCTCTGCTCAATCACTCACCTTGTCCTCTCTCTAAACTCCTCTCACACATCCATCTCCCTGCCCTAAGGACTCTGGGAAAACAAATCTGAAATCTCGCCTATGAGCCCCCTCCCACGGCTAATGCACTTTTGTCCCATTCAAATCCCTTTACAGGCCAGAAATGAATGACATATAGAACCAACGGGATGGGCTTTGGTGGCGGTGCGAGACTGCATAAACCCAGGAGTTTTCACTATCTTGTTATGATGCATGGTATCTTTACCAGAACAGCACTGCACTTTAAATAGCCTCAATGTGATTAGCTGCAGCTTTTTCTAGTCTTCTCCTTTGTGTCCCCATTTATCAGTTACAGTATGCTGTGTGTGTGTGCGTGTGTTTGTGTCTTGTGTGTGTGTGTGAGAGAGAGAGAGAGAGAGAGAGAGAGAGAGAGAGAGAGAGAGAGAGAGAGAGAGAGAGAGAGAGACCCCAGTCTGATGAATCAGTGACAGAGATGTTTCAGGAGTGTGTGACAGAGTCCTATTTGCCATAACTGACATCTTCATCCTATCACTTTCATTGTTTTCGCACCTTACCCAGCGCCGGCATCTGTGCTGTTTCCAGGCGGATACACTGCAGCAGACTGGGAATTTAGAGAATTCAGACAAGGCCACAGCAGTGTAGGCAGGTGGAAAGAAGCGCTACGCACACCGCCACAGTACAACTGAGAGTGAGAGACAGGCTTAGTGAGGGAGAGGTTATAGTAGGATAGCATGAAAAAGGAGTTTTCGCTTAACTCCTGCAGGTATTTGCTCTAACTGTTTGGCAGACGCGTTGTCAAACTCGAGGTCATATAGGGGATGATTATATTGATGACTCTTTATGTGCTGTAAGCTCTAAGTGAAAAAGAGACAGAAAACAGATAATTATTGAAGTAGAAAAAGCCCCTTGAGCAAAATAGCTTTTTAAATCACAACAGTATTTGCTGGATGGAAACCAAATCAAAGCTGAAAAGGCTATTGAATATGAAAGCCCAGTTTCAGAATATCCTCAATAAATTCCATCATATTTGCACCCTCAGCTAGCTTTTTCAATTTAATTAGGTCCCAACAGTTTTATATATGATTTGCACATGAAAATATGATCAGCAGGCAAAAACAGCAACCATAATTCTATGCATTTGTAAATGCAGTTTATGATTGGCATTTCTAAAGTGCACAGAGTACTAAAGTCCAGATTCCCAGCATGGGGAGTGTAATTATTTACTGTACATGAAATCTGACATTTTAAGTCACTACACCTTTCTCAGTAATTGTGACAACTCTGTACCCAATGTGTGGTCAACACAGTTAACACTGGTGTGTGTTGGATCTGATGCTCAGTCATTACACTTAATGTGATGCAAAATTCATTTGCATGAAGATATGACAATAAATGGACGATAAAGGCTTTATAAAGCAGTAAAAAATGATGTGTTTTTTCTCCCCCTCCATTTTACAGCGCTCTTAAATTTAATTGCTTATTATTTACAGAAAGAGAATGCAGTATGTGTGCATGTACTGTATACACACAAAGGGTTAGCGCTATGTGCTTAGTTGGTAAGCATGGGATGTCCTTGGCTGACTAAATTATAACTGCCCATTACTTTTCTGAAAATAAATAATACTGATGATAAGCATGACTTTAGAAGTAATTATTTAGTTATCATAGTAGATATAGGTCTAATTTGATACATACCTTAATAAATAAACTTTGGACTGAACAGAGGCATCACCTCTAGTGCTGTTTATGATTGTGAAGTCTTACATGTCATTAAATAAGCTCTGACTGGAAAGGAATGCTTTTACTTGTCTGAGGGGTTTCTCAGAGGCCTTTGCATTGCCAGTGGCCCATGGTGTCTGACCCTTCCTTTTCTTCTGTCGCCGTGGTGACCAGTGTTGCATGCTATTGTGCCGTTGTTTGTCCACCGCTAAGGTGTCGCCTGTGTGTTTAATGGACCTCCCAGTCTGCTTCGGTGTCCGTTTCAGAGTCCCACAGCACAGCTAAATGAAGGGGCCTTGCCACTGTTTGTCCCAGGGTGTAGCTGACTGGCGGCAGGGCCGGCGTGAGATGGGCTGATAATGCCTGCTTTGTTCCTCTGCTAGATGTGTTAAAACTGTGCTCCTGTGGACCAGGAGACGCCTGGTCAAACAGAGACTCACAAAGGCTCTGGCAACGGCTGCCCGTTGCCCATTCTCCACAGTCTGCCATGCTGCAAACATGCACTACCTTCTGCCACCCTGCTGAATTACTGCCCACAGAACCCAGAACCTTTTACACATAGAAAAGCGTTCTTTCACTCACTGGGATAGTGACATTTGCCTTTGGTTGAATTTTAAATGTTTTTCCCCTCTTGAGTCGATAACCATGGTCATTTCTACTATTAGAAATGGTTGCATTCTTTAAAAGCCACACAGGGTTCACTCAGTTCGGTCAGATCTATTCTGCATATTGAATTTAATGCGTATGTGATGGATTTGGCTTTTCAAGTATTATTTCAGTTGATTGATTGACAAAGCAGGTGCAAAGATTATTTTTTGCACTTTGTTAGAAACAGCAAATAATAACTCTCCGTTATTTTTGCTCTTAACATTTGCAGCCAGGATATATGGTTGCATAGTGAATAGCTATGTTTTGTAGTTCAGGGGAGATAATGATGATTTTAACAATCAATAACGCTGAGAGCCTCTAGAAATGGCAAGAAATAATCTCTAGAGTTAATGTGCCACAAATTCTCATCTAAAGCCCGGTGTACTAACCTCTTTAGCATGGCCCCTTGAGGAAAGGAGAGATATGATTAGGAATTCGTTAGCAGGGTTCTATTTTTGTGCTGATGACATACTTTCTTCTCCCGGGCTCTCAATGTTGCTGGCTCTTGACTTTCTCACTGTCTTTCTAAACTAGATCAGCTCTTTAGCACCGTGTAGGAACGTGACACAGAGTTCACAGACAAAAGCACAAGCAAGGAGAAGGGATGGGGGGGTGGGGGTGCTCCTTTGTCATCTGTAATCACACACATTTTGGAAAGCTCCTTGACGTGACAGCTGTTTCCAGTTTTATTCCTGTAAGGGTTTAGTTGAATGGAAACATAGGCATTCATTGTTTAATGGTGCTCTTGGTAAATTACTGTATGTGCTGCTCATATACATTTATACTACTATTATATGTTTATGCTATATGCTATTAAAAAAAAGTTGTAGTTAGTTTGGCAGTTTTTTTTTTGTGTGTGGGGGGGGGGGGGGCGGCTTTTGCACTTTTATTTGTGTCTCATCAGCTGGGGGTTGTTTGGGCAGCCTTGCCACCTGCCCAAACTATTGACTCTCTGATACAAAACCAATAAAGGGTGCCATACAATTATGTTGAAATCCAGCCTTTTTGTTCCCCCCATCATGTTTGGGGTAGATTACAGTATGTCCACACACTCTGCCTCCCACGGGGGTGCCTTCTCTGTAGTTCAGGTATTGTGGCCGGCCGAACGGGCTGGCGGCCCGCGGGCCCTGGGCACTGCAGAGAGGAGAGGACAGTGGCTGCGTTTGTTTGCCGCTGAAAAGGATTACAGGTCCTGACGGCCGTGATTAATCACCCAGCGGCAGACATCTGAATGCGGCCGGGGAAAGGTTCAACTTTTTAATTCATCCCACACACAATCTATTCAAACCAGCTGTTAGCGGTCCCTTCCCTCGCCTCGCGCCGCTCTTTCTTCTCCGTGACCGCGGCTTTCACTCGCCTTTTCACTCCCCCGTTTTTGTGCCTCCCATAATTATCCAAGGAAGGTTGTAATGGTAGGGGGTGTTTGAATGCTGCTTGGCTCTTTTTTTATATCGGAGATGTGCGCCTTTCTTCTTTTGTCCGGCTATAGTTAATTGACTCTGTTAATGCATTTGGGTATCAGTGATTTCTGAACAAATGACCTTTATGGAGCACTGCAATACACAGGTGTGTGTTTGTGTGTGTGTGTGTGTGTGTGTGTGTGTGTGTGTGTGCGTGTGCGTTTGTGTGTGCGTGTGTGTGTGTATGTGTGTGTATTGTTTGCACAGCTTGAACATATACCTTTGTGTACAAAGCCACAGTATGAGTTTCTTGTGAGTGTGCACGTCACACGCTGTGTGTGTGTGTGTGTGTGTGTGTAAGTGTGTGTGTACGGGCACACCGCACACTCTTGCATGTTGCTGATTCATTACGACCTTTTCTTTGTGTCAAGGTGTGGCGGCCAGTAAGAAATATGGTATGCTTGCCTCGATGCATCTTTACAAACATCTCAACGCTGATGGACAGTTGAACTCCTGTGTTTTGAATGAATTTCACCTCCCACCATGTTCACATGAGCAGGCCTTCTCATTAAGACTCGGCAGGTTATATGACGGTATTGCTGGAGTCCCTGGAGCAAAATGAACAGGGACAGCTACACTGCTTAATGCAAGGTAGCCTAGCAACAGATAGCGGGATGGCTGTGGAAACATACCCTCATATTTATGTTTACATGAGAGAATGATTTGTCTGTCAGGCTGATGGATCCTAATGTTCTCCTCTCCCGGGGGGCTTTCCGCGCTGCCTGACACTTACCCTGAAGGACAGACACCACCTATACCAATACACATGAATACTTAATACTGTTAGGCTGCATTTATGCAAATAATGGAAATGCCACTGGTGGAGGATGGGGGGGAAGGGGGTGGTCAAAATGCATCAAACTCAGGACACAGGCCTGGGCAGACAACAGACATCCAGACACGTTGATAAGATCAGTGGAGAGCGTTGCATATGTGTTTGTGCAGCTGTGGATGCACAGCTTCATCAAAGTGTGCGGAAAATCAGATTGGCAATTCAGTAGTGCTGTGTAAGTCTGTATTGTGCTCTGTGTGGCAATATCAGGTCTGTCAATATAGCTGTGGTAACCTTTATAAGATACAGTATGTGACTTAACAGAGGCTGTCTTGACTGTATGTCCGGCCCCTATAGGGACATACTACATCAACTCAATTAGCTGGGCACAGCCTTAGTATCAGCACCATAGATTAGATTTAACTCCGCCTTGTTTACCAGTGAGAGGCCCACGGAATAAGATGTGTACAATTTTTGCTTGTGATGATGATGTATTGAACAAGCTTCCTCTGCAGTGTGGGGTATGGGGTAATCGTCTGGAAGAGATTTGAAAAAAAATGAAGCCTGTTGTCAGAAGATAGGTAGCCTATATCACTGTTCATCTCAGAAACTGGTTTCCATAGTTACATCAATGTTGTTGAAGTGAGATCAGGTATTGTGGTGAATGATCCTATACATGAGCTTTGGCTTTTCTCGTATTGATTTTCATCCCACTCTGGAAAAAAACAAACCCAGCTATTGCTAGCTGTCTCGTCTCGTTCAAGAAATGAACGTGTTGGAAACATGTTCACATGAGAAAGTATAAAGAAGCCTTGGGAGACTTGTATGTCCTATGTAATGCCACTAAAGGTCAGGTAATACCGTCAGTATGGTCACATATATACCGACAAGACAGCATGACAGCTCAGAGCTAAAGCTAATTGATGTCAATAACAGTTCAATCACTGCGCTTTTAGCCACATGCTACTAGTGTGTTCACTGTTCATGTGAAATATTCTCAGTGGTGTGCTGTTAGCTACTCGCTAATGGCTTTAAAAGAGAGTCAATCACTGCTGCACAGTTATCCACATGCTCCACTATATACATGGTGGTGTGTTCCAGGGGTTAGCATAACACAGGCGTAACACATGATTGGTCTTTATGAGGCTGGGGCCTGAAAGAGAGAGAGAGAGAGAGGGCTCACCGTTGATGCTAAAAAGACGGTAATGACAGCCATTCACCGCAATCCAATTATGCAAAAGGGAGTCTAAACAATTCCATCATCCCCTAAATTAGATTGTCCTAACGAGATAAAGGCACCAATTAATCCTGAATTAATTTCTACAGCTCATTTTCCCAAGAAAACACTCTAATATGCAAATGTCAACAGAAGACAGAGAAGCATCCCTTTGCTTCTTGTGTTCACAACTTCACGCTCTTTACTGTATATTATCTTATGCTTTGTTGGAAAGATATGACTTTCAGCAAATAAGAACGATAACAAAAATAAATGAAAGAAGAAACTAAATAAACATTTTCCTGGATGCCTAACCATGCATTATCAAACAAAAACATGAACTACAATAGATTGTAACTGAGGTATTATTAGACACACATCCACTGACTTTACAAGTTAATTCATGTACACTGCTGCAAATATTGCTTAGTTGATAATACAACTATTAGTTTTATTTCTTTCTTAAAAATCTTGATTTTCAAGTGAATTTAATGCACCTGAATATGGTTTGCTCCATTTTTAATTAGTCAGTGTAAGTTTTGTTGTGTCCAGTGTGATATTCCGACAGAACTGGTGTTACATTTACCTCAATTAGAAATAGACATTTAAACCACCGTATCTCAATTTTGTCACAAGGTACTGCACACTCTCTGTGTGCTTGCTTTGAAAACAAAGCAATTAAGAATTTTGTTCATCATAATCATCATTATCATTTTCACAGTCCTAATTGTTTTGCTGCCAGCTGCCTGGAGTTGTGATAATTGAGTGATCTGACAGATTTTCTCAATAGTGTCTCACAAACAACATCCACCTTCAGAACGAGTGCTTGCAGAAGTTGTGCACAATTTACCTCAATTGGGATACTCACTGTTTCCTATTTGTTATTTACAGATTAATTTATTTCACTGTTTGTCTACCTGGAAAAACATTGAAATCAATGTTTTTATTGCAAGATTTTTTATTGCAGGATGCAAGAAGAACAATTTTGTATGAATATCAGATAAAAAAAATAAAAAACCTGTATATATTTGTTTATATAAAATCAATAATATTATAATATTATATAGTGATCCCTGTATACCCTCCAACCCCCTCCCTCCAGTGATGACAGACACACCCGTCCGTCAGTTGCCAGGCAATATTCACAAGCACTGGTCCATATCAGCTAATTACCAGGAGAAATCACGTATTGACAGATGGGGCCATGCATATTGATCGGCCAGCACTGCCACATTCTAAATCACCAAACGCTAATGAATCATTTCCCATTTGGGAGAAGGGGGGTGAAACATTAGTCTTCTGTTTGACATCACACCTGTATTGCAATGAAGCATATGACACACACAAAACTACTCTCTCAAGACCTCAGCTAAGTAAATATAATATATAATTACATAAAGTATGTAATGGCCTGTTTCAGTCTCCTTGCTGTTATGAGTTATCTCTTCCTGTCTGTCCACTTGACTTGTCTCTTCTCCTCTCTCTCTCTCTTTCTCTCTCTCTCTCTCTCTCTCGCTCTCTCTCTCTCTCGCTCTCTCTCTCTCTGTGTGTGTCTCTCTCTCGCTGCTCATCTCTGTGTTGTGTGGCAGTTATTTTTCACAGCTGGCCGAGGCTGTAAATACGCCGCTCCTGCTCAGACTGCGGACCCGGGGTGACCCTGCAACCTCCGTGGCGCTGACGCCTCTCCCAAGGTCTCTCCTTCCAAGGCCCCATGTGATGCAGCGCTCTTGTGGCGGACCAGACCCACTAATTCACCGGCCTGCTAGATCGCCTGCCAGCAGCTATTGATTTTTGTTTCCCCAATCTCCAGGAGAGAAGGAAAGAAAAGATTAAAAACACTTTGTCAGTTTGGTGGGGAATAAGAATTCTGCGCAAGGGGATACCTATGAGGGCATAGGGTCAGGGCTGAGGCACTGTATGTCTTTATGGCTTTAACTGTGTGTAGACCACATATGTCTCTCTCTGACTCTTTCTCTTTTGCTTTCAAATGAGGGCCATTGTGACTCACTTAGCTTGGAACCTTGTGTGTTTATGTGACATCGACTATACCTACTGTACCTACTGCAGGAGTTCTGTTCAGTAATGCTATGTTCTTAGTTTTAGCCGTTTTCAGCAGTCGGGTTATTCATGAGATGATCATTTGTAAACCAAGTTGAACCGAGTCTCTCGTCCCGCCTTCTGGTTTTTAGTAATTCAGGGGAAACCATACAAGCTAATGTGCAGCGCTCATAGTGAGATGCCAATGCATTACCCCATCAGATTATGTTATGCTTCAACGGCCTGCAGCATTTCCTCTTTAACGTTCAAGAAAGTGCCAGAAAGTTCCTCCGCTGACATTAGGTGAGGTAATTCCGTGCTTTGACATTAGGTGTTCTTTTCAGGGGTAGTTTTACGTTCTGAAATGAAATATTCATTATTTTATGTCTTGGATGAAGTATTAGAAATGTGATTTCAGACAAGGCTATGGTTCGACATTTCTTCAATATTTGATAAGCGCTTCATGTCTAATACTGTCCATTTCCTCTTCTGAACATTGTTCTCTCTTTTTGTTTTACTGCTACTGTATCTTTGGTCCAAAATCAACACAAACATAATAATGGATGCGCATGGAAAGGATTTGCCTTTCTAAAAACATACATTTTTTTCTCAACAGGTTAAAACACCCTTACGCTTAAACAATTGTGCGCGACCATCAGCCGGTGCACACTGAATCGGCTTGACTGTATGCCAAGCCGAAGATAAAAGGCTTTGAGCTGAGTACAGTAATCCTACGAGAGCGGGTGGTCTTCTTGAAGGCATATCATTTTATTCCCTCATGCATATTCAAGGGAGAGCTTCAGCGTATGCAGATTAGGCTCGTCTGAACGGTGAACTCTCCAAACCAAATGCAAGCATTGTTTTTGTCTTAGTGCGCCCTGCTGCGCCTCAAGCACGGAGACAATGAATTATAGGTGCATGCACATGCAGAAGAAGGCGTGTGCCATGTTTTACTTGCTTGTTTGTCGTCGCTGAGGTGCAGCCATGTTGGAGTGTTCATGCCTGAATACATTTATGTGTGTGTGTGTGTGTGCACGTGCGTGTAGGTATGTGAGTGTGTGTGTGTGTGTGTGTGTGTACGCATGTGTAGGTATGTGAGTGTATGCGCGTGTGTAGGTATGTGAGTGTGTGTGTGTGTGTGTGCGTGTGTAGGGATGTGAGTGTGTGTGTGTGTGCGCGTGTGTAGGTATGTGAGTGTGTGTGCGCGTGTGTGGCCATGATGTGAGTGTGTGTGCGCGTGTGTAGGTATGATGTGAGTGTGTGTGTGCGCGTGTGTAGGTATGTGAGTGTGTGTGCGCGTGTGTGGGCATGATGTGAGTGTGTGTGCACTTGTGTAGGTATGATGTGAGTGTGTGTGTGCGCGTGTGCAGGTATGTGAGCGTGTATGCGCGTGTGTAGGTATGATGTGTGTGTGTGTGTGCGCGCGTGTGCAGGTATGTGAGCGTGCGTTGGCCAGATGCATGGTTTTGTCTTGTCCTGGCACGGTGCTCGTCTCGCCAGATGTTCTCCAGTTTTACCATGCTCCTCTTGCACCACGTTCCGGGAGCTTTAGCAGCTCAGCGTAGCAGCTTTTTAACTTTCACTCTGCCTCCCCTCATTTTCACAAAAAAGACAATGTAAACCTTACAGCTTTTTACATTTGTTTCCACTGTAGCAATGGCGACATGCCGGAACAGCCGAACAGCACACCTACAAACACGTCAACACACATGCACATACAGTTGTAGACTTCCCTACACACACAGCATACAGCATATACACAGTGGAAACAATCACATTGATTTCCTCATGATTGTCTTGTGATTTTCCACTCGCCACCCTTCTACAGCGAGGTCAGATTGCAGGGACCTCTAGGGAAGTAGACACTTGAGC
Organism: Amblyopsis hoosieri; assembly: GCA_027564755.1. NCBI lineage: Eukaryota > Metazoa > Chordata > Actinopteri > Percopsiformes > Amblyopsidae > Amblyopsis > Amblyopsis hoosieri. Next base: position 1,811,917 of record JAODUE010000009.1, read on the forward strand.
AGGTCGGCTGTTCAGTAACACCTTGTGATTTAAGTCCAGGTCCCCTCACTATACCGTGCTCCATTATCCTGAGATCATGCAAGACTGAATTAAGAATTCTCCCTCTCTCTCTCTCGCACACACACACACACACACACTATTAACCACACACTGTCAACAAGCAAAGTGCTTGATATGGGAGTGGGCGAAATTCAGATTTATTCATTCCGAAATGAAGCATGCCCGATCGACGGAGGGACAGCTCTCCACCATCTGTCAACGTTGAAGCCACACGCGTCTGACATGGGGATTCATCCGTCTTGTCGCATTTGACAGTCGGATTTTCCCGCTGCACTCCCCCCAGGAGTCGCACGGGGATTTTGGAGGCAGACTAAAAACAGAAAAACAGTCGTTGACAAGGACCCGGCTCTTTATGAATGCAAATGAGTCTGGGAAAATTCACAGCGCAGCTAGCAGGCTCGGTGGCTCCGGGAATCGTCACATCTTCCCCCCGCTAGGCACAAGCCCACGCTTTGCCGAGGGGTCTAAGGGCTTACAGGGGCCCTGCAGCAAGAACATACATCCTCGTGAAAAAGGGCATGGAAATCCTGTGGCTCGCACACTGGGAGTGCCACCGCCGCCTGCTTTCTTTTCTTTGTAGATATGATAAGCCAGTGCTTTTTCCCATGCCAGCAATGGAATCGATTGTTTTACAATTTAGTGTAATGAATGTGTGTGTGTGTATGTATTAGTACATGCCACAAAACTTTTGTTTACACACAAGCATTGGGAAGACATTTTTGTGTCCTCATATTCCAAATGTCTTTTTGCCCCTTGTTTCCAGTTACCGTATAATCCTCCTAAAATTATACCTCCACAAACGAATTTTATGCCCTAGATGACTCTGTGTGTGTGTGTGTGTGTGTACGTGCATGTACAGTCGTATCACTTGACATTTGGCTATTCTTTTATCCTGTTCCAAGGACAGTAAGTCAAATGCAATGTGACAAGCCTCCATATCAGTCATCCTTCACCCAGTCTCATCTGCACCTCTAGAGAACAAGCAATTCTAAAATATGGCTCATTACTGTACCTACAAACTGTAGTGGAGATCTTAATGTATTTCCTCTATGACTCAAACATGAGCAAAACTATTAAGGACAATGTATTAGAATTAGTATATGCCGACATAACAATGTGATGTAAGTTTACCAGCTTTTGATTTGTGTTATTTACGCTTAGGTCTTTGGTTACATCTAATAGGCTACTGTATCTTATGGTTACTTGTGTGTACCGCTTAACTGGATGGAGGTAGATCACTTAAGGCAACAATTCTCACATGTCTGAGTGACGCATGAGCCACAAATGTAGTGACACATACATATGAAAATAAGAATAATGTGACCCTATAGGGGTCCCGGTTGCCCCTATGAGAACCACTGAAGTAAGGCAGAGGCATAGCCTTGTACATGCTGAGTCGACTCCTGTCCCTTGATCTACTTGGGCTTGATTAAACTTTAATTCATACCCCATCTTCTCCTAATGCTGTAGCCACTGTGCTACTGTGTGCTTCTGAGTAGTTTGAAGCTGAGTTTGGGTGTTGTCTCTCTGAGTGGGCCTTACTTTATTCATGCCTGAGGGACACTAGAAGGCAAACATCTACATTTTTCATCAAGGTTACTTCCTGGAGAGATATGCCATGCAGTTGGTTCTTCTACTTGTTTAATATATCTTCCAGGTCCATCCATAACATACAGTGGGCCTACCCTGCCCTGACCTGCAGCTGTCTGAGCAAAAGGTTTCTCGATCCCTGTGCCTATTGCATGATTGTTGGCCTGGATGTTTGACAGACCTACACTGTACATGGAGTAACATGTCTAACTGTTAAAAAGCTATAGCTATACACATGAGAAGGTGCATGTTTTGTTCATAGTTTGTTTTGGTTCCAATTACATTAGGATATTTGTTATTTGCAGTCCAAAAGGCAACACAGAGAGGAACAGGGTTCATTTCCAATGCAGACTGTATTACTAATATAATTTCAGTCCATATGGTTTAATAATTAGACCACATCATTGACTCAAACATGCCTTGATGACAGTGTGTATACAGTATGAATGATAAAATAGAACATTATTTTTGACAGTACCAACATTATGAAATGGGTGGTCAATAACCTGATTAATCTGTATTGTTTTATACATGTCCATGTTTATTAAAAGTACCTCTCGATTATGTTGCTAGAAGATAGTTCACATATCTTGTGGGAATGCTAAATATTTGACACAACTATTTGTGTCCTAGAAAAACATCTCACCAATTAATGTGAGAAAACATTGACTATTTATGAGAATGTTTTCCTCCGTCAGATTCATTTGCAATTGTAATCAAAACCCACTTATTCTTTCCTGCAATATTATGAATGCTGCAACGACACATTTGGTTTTAATAGAGGTAAATGTGTGATGCATGCATGTTTTTTTCTCGCTTTCTTTGAGGCTGAAATGCTGTTTGTCTACATTTTGCAAACAAAGTCAAAATCAAGATCCTATTTATTCTCTTCAGTTTTTATTTTCTAAAAAACAAGGACTGATGTCATCTCAGTTCGCATGCATCCGATAGAAGACAAACCTGACTACTGCCAAACAAAAGAATAAACGATTCAGATAGGATTTAATATGAAATTGCCAAGCGTTGACTTTAACATCAACCGCAAATTATATGTAACATGCAACAGATAACATATTGTGCACTGTATTGTCAAATAGGCTCAAATTCAAATATTCAAATACATTGAAACTGAGACACAACAATGAGAACCCAATGTAAAAAAATAAATATTTTTGGTGTTCCATTAAGAACATCAAGCCATCTCGATACATAAATTCCAGTATGCTCTATATGAGATAATGTACATACTGTAAACAACATTCATATTTTGATTAATTTATAGGTAATAAAACACCCCCTGAATTACTTTGGCAGTGTTGCAGTGCTCTCCTGCAATGCCTGATCACCAGGACCCTTGTTCCGCATAACCTGCCCCTTGTGACAATTATGGTCTTGCCCCCTATTCAATAGATAATGAGAAAACTCACTGATCGATTTCACTGTGGCCATTAAAAGAATGGAAGAAATTATCCTAGCACAGTTCAAGCTCATGCATACACATAACGCACACACCTAAACTATGTTGGTTAGGTATCTGATTAAAAAATAATGGCAATATTAGCTAAATTTCCACCATGCACCAACATTGTGTATGCTATAGCACAATTCATGCTTACACAAACACCTGCATGTAGTTAAGGTATCTTATTATATATATACTGTATATATATATATATAATTAACAAGGTATAACCTATAGCTACATTTAGTAAATAAATGTAGGACTACCTACAGTATATTTTAGCCTTTAGCCTATGTGCTTGACAAAACATTTGTCATATCATTATTTAGGGATATTTATCACAGTCCTTTTGCGTGAGAGTTTGATTTATTATTATTTTATTCATGTTTTATGGATGTGAATATTTACCTCTAAAATATAGTCTCCGTGACAAGGTGTATTTTCTAAGACCCAACATGTCGCAGTGGGTTAGAGCTTAGCGCCAGTCACAATTATTTATTAGGCTACATATTCTCTCTAGTATCCATCACTATATTGCCACCCGGTCCGGTCCCCGTGTTAACGGTCACATCTCTTTATGTTTATTGCTGTGTCCCATCTTCCCGAGTAAGATGATTGACGTGTCTACAGAAGAGCGTGGTGGGACTTGCGCGCTCTTCTTCTCCAATCGTAGCTCAAGGGGCGGAGGCTTTTTTTATCTCATACTCTGGTTATGAGTCAGTTGCTACACATAAGCGAAACAATAACAGTTGGTGTTACTTTGTGCTTTTATGGTTCAACGCTGGTAACTGTTGCGTGTTGGGCACGTCAGGCTTTCGAGGACATCGGAAATGTTATAGCAGAGTCGTTACGCGCTACACTTTTAATCAGATTAGGATCCTTCAATGTTAAATCCTCTTTTTTACAGTAGCGGTGCAGGAGTGGCCAAAGCCAAAAGCAGCTATTCAGATCAGATTTCACCTAAACCAGCTGGGGAGAGCGAACGAGCAAGAGGGTTTGTCAGTCTCTCTCCTCCCAAATCCAGAAAATCCCACTAAGGAAAAGAGTGTGTGGCGATTAGAGAGAGTGGTTTGAGACGCAAAGGAATCCAAAGGAATTTCCGAGGATATCTATTTTTTTCTTTTTTTAATATTATTTCTTGCTATTAGTGAAAAAAAGTGTTTGTCAGTTGGAGGCGAGGTTGCAGATACCGTGGTTGAGGATGGACGAGCAGACTCGGTTGATGCACTCTCACGGAGTAGGCATGGCCGGACACCCTGGCCTTGCGCCGCATATGCAGGATGGCACGGCAGGGACGGACGGTGAGGGAAGAAAGCAGGACATCGGAGACATTTTACAGCAAATAATGACCATCACAGACCAAAGCCTAGACGAAGCACAGGCGAGGTGAGCTTACAAAAGAGTTGTTGCATGTCATAGAAATCGAAAATATAATATAGAAGAATACACGGTAACAATGGCTTAATGAGGGAATTGCATTTCAACAATGTGGTTTGTAATGATGCTCCCCCTAAATGAAAACAATTACGCCGACCTATACCAAGTGTCATTACGCGAAAGGATAAAGACCTGGCAAACTTGCCAAAACCACGTTTTATTTTGTGAAGCAACTATACATCAAGTGAAATATTAATTGATTATTGTAGAGGTAAATTGCTTATGGTAAGCCTTTTAAACTGTAGCCATTTAGGCTATTACAAAGAAGCAAGATCTAATTCATTGCTGTACATGTGTTGCAAATTCTTCCCAAATGTATTCATAAAATAATTCCAAAAACATTGTTGAGTAATTTATATGATGTTCCTGATAACCTTTAATATGGACTTGCTTCCCCATTGTATATGTTGACGCAATGTTGTATAGGCTATATAAATTGTTAAAACAAGAAAGTGAAATATGTTTAATAAAGTCTCTCTAATTAGACCTACACTACACGTTTAAAGTATAGACTGTGACTCCATATTATCATCCCTAACATAAAAAAATAATAATGTATTAAAATATTCTCTAAAGCTTTAATGGATAGTATACAGTAGGCCTATTGAAATACACATCCTTGCCAATAAGTAGAATACTCATCTAATTAGATATTCTATTCTTATTTACATTTTATTGAATTAAAGGGGTGTTCTTTTTTTTTAAGGAAACATGCACTGAATTGCCACAGAATGAAACCTGCCCTCTTCAATGTCTTGTGTGAAATAAAGGAGAAAACAGGTAAGATACAGTACATCATTTTATTATATATCTAGTGTGTGAAGTAGCACATTTTCAGATTTTGTGTCTGTAATTTATGCCACATAATGACGTTAATAGCTCTCCTCTTTTATAAAGGATATTTCTAATGATAGCCTTAAACAAACAATTACAAGCGAACAGTGCATTGCCACACTGAGTGTATATTTGACAGAGATTCTCCAGGGAAGTTAGACAAAGGTCAGACAACACCAATATGAAGGAGCCTGTCCCTGAATGAGGTGCTGTCATTGGACAGAGGTGTTGTCATGCCTAAATTAGAGCCTTCATGGGCTTGGATTGCTCAGCCTTCATTCTCATGTTTTCCTTGGCTGGGTTTGACAGCGTTTGTTAAAGTGAGCTGTTTTACATGCAGAGGCAGGTCAAACTGATTTTGTTTATATTTTCAGCAAGGGCCAAACTCAAGAAAGGCGATGTGTGAGTTATTATGCACTTAACGGCACATTAAAAGTGGCATGATGAAAGCCTTGGGATATAATCAGAAGGAAATGTAAGAATCAAGTTTAAGAGATGGCCTTTAAAGAGAGAATAAAAGAAGAATGTCTGGTATATACTATCTCACTTCAAAGCAGCATTTTAGCCATAACTGACAGAGTATGTCCACATAGCAAAGTAGCAAAGCCGTAGTATTTTTAATGTTATATTCTTATACGCAATATGCTACTACTAGACAGTAATAAACTGTCAGAAATAAACACAGAGCTGGTAATGATATGATACTACTTCTCCTATAATTAGCCATTAAGTGTTACTGGTTGATATTTTTTCTTCTGAGTCACATTCTGGCAAGTCATTTCAAAAAGGACAAGGTGTTAGCATAAGCTTTGGGGTTTTCACTAGCATGTGGAGAGGTTAAAAAGCCCAGCCTGTCGATATTGGAGGCTATTTCTAAATTGCATGCTCAGAAAAGTGACAAGTAATGCCTGGCTCTTTGTAAAATGTCTAGCGTCTCTCTGGGTTCAACAAGAGTTCATTTCCAAAAGGAAGAACAAAGTGAGTTGGACCATGTCCTGCCCCTTCCCCCGCCCCACACACCTCTGATCTCTTCCCACCGTTCTTGGCAAAGAAAGACCAGAAGTTTTGAGTAGGGAGGCTCCTTACTCCCTGAAGTAGCTCTTCTCAGTGTTGGACCAAGCTTGCTGTTGGATATTTTCACAACATACCATCATTGGTATTTTCACTTGTAGCCTTTAAAATAAAATATGTTATTTGTTTTAGTTGGTGAAAATAAATTAAATTGGTCACAATAGAGAATTAAACAATTGTATAATTAACAAATCTTATAGGGTTTGCTGTAATTTTTTATGTAGTAGTTGCCCAACATATACTAAATAATAATATTATGGAAGGTAGCTAGGAAGCTATAAACCTTAAATAAGTGGTTTCATTAAAGAAACCCTCAATATTTGTAATTGTGTCTGTATCTTTGCATATAGCAGATTTACGCAGACCAAACTAAAAACACTTTCACGGCACTGACAGTGAAAATGACTCAAACCTTCACCATGGCATTTACAACTGAATGTGCTGAGTGCTTTGTATGCGCGCAGAGAACAGCCTGTAATTTGTCAGGTCTATTTTATATTCTTTATAAAGAGTCAGCTTCCTCTCACTTCTATGTTGTTGCTGCCGGCATCTCTTGGACGACTTGCAGCGAGGGGTCGACGACTGCAAAATCTTCCGTCACGATGATCTATACTTCTACATATCCCGTTCCCCCTGTATACAAAAACACCAGAAGTACTATTCTATAGCAGTGAAAACAGGCGTTACAAATGCGTGCACTTCTTTTTATAGGGCTCATCGTGACCCAAAGAGTTTGAACACCACTGATATAGCCTACTGAGTCCTTTAGTGTGGCTATGCGTGTGTGTGCTGTATGTAGCCTACTGTATACGCTAGTAATTACTCTCCACATAGCTGGTGGGTGTGGCAGCGTTAGATGTTGCTGCGATGCCGCTTCCATTGGAGAGCGACTAGCAAACAAGTATGAGAGCATATCCGTGGAAGAGCGCACTAGTCTTAACCTTTGACCCCACTCACCCACCCCCAGTTTATTTGTCATGTTTCTTGTCACGGTGTGGTGTACATAACAAGCTACAGCAGGCTGCATTGCTACCCTGGCTCTGGAAATCCAGAGGTGGAGGCTAATGTTACTACTCACAGCTCAGCAGTGCTGCAGCCCTGTTCGCTACAATGCCTTGTCCCTTGTCATTGTTTGAGTTTAGGTTTACGGGACTGTTAACTCTGTTACGGAAGTTGCTTAGCGCGTTTAGGAACACACATTTTACTGTGAGAGCATCTTGCTGTCTGTGGAACCATTGTGGCAACGGGAGCTAGCACGTACAGGTTGACTGAGTAAGAGAAGCCAGACTCCAAGTCAATGTTTCTAGGTGTCAGATTTCAATCCCAGTCCCTCTCTCTCTCTCTCTCTCTCTCTCTCTCCCCCCCTCTCTTTCTCTGCTGGCATGGCTGGGACTGTTTTGCCAGTCTGTGTCAACAGACACATTACTCCCATTCAGGTTTGGGTCAAACGGAGAGCTCCTGCATGACTAATGTGATCAGATGGATTAATGTGTTGGAGCGCTTGAACTTATCAAAACTAGAGGCCCGCCCCTTGCCCCGTCTAACCCCTGCCCTCTGGCCTGGTCTGCTAATTTGACACGTACGCTGCAATTTGCAAACTCTCTTAAAAACAAACTGTAGCCTACAGTAATTTTTTACAACTTTTACAGGGGCATAGGCTAGAGCAAAATAGCCTCTTTTCAGTCGCACCAAGCAACAGCATTTTTCTGATGACGCCGCTGAAAATGAAGTGTTGCCACACTTGAATTAGTTCTGGAGGTGAACAGAGATATAATGTCAAATTGCTATTCGTAGTGTTTTCTCTTGCATCATCAACATCACACCGTGGCGGAGGTAGACTAGTTTCCCTGGGAGAGGTGGCTAAGCTGGCTGCTATGGCTCCCACTGCTGCTGTTTTTCAGTATTTAATTGACATGGCTGTCCATGATGAGTTCAGGGGTTAGTGTTGGCCCTCTTTGTTACTCTCCTCTCATCTCCAGTGACAGATGGAGGCATTAGTCTCCAATGTGGCGCTGTCCTGAAACTAATGGCTATGTCCTTGGCTTCCCTGCGCTAGCTGCGAGACTGTATATCTGTCCCCTGCCTGGAAGTGCAGAAGCAGCAGTTTATCCACCATGTTTTAGTTTGCACTGAAATAGGACTGAAAACAGGGCCCGCTCTGTTCTCTCATAAATAACGCTTAAATAAATAACTTTTTGAACACTTCTCAAGTTTTCATTTGGAATATGTGGCCACAGTTGGATTTTTAGTTCTGTGGAACCCTCCACAAGTTAACTAGTCATTTGAATCCAGTTAACTAACTAAAAAGCAAACATTTTTATATGTGAAGTGATGAGAAAAAATGGTGGTGATTACAGAAGCTATATAAAGCTAATTCATGTCTTATGGATAAATACCACTGACGAGCTACTCTTCTTGTCTGCTACATATTTAAAGACTTGGTACCACAATGCCACCACATTGACAGCACAAACAGACATACTTCAGAAACAACATGTGGCAGCGAGTGTTTTTGCTGTTCCCTGTCCTCTGATATAAACTCACTGGCAATTAGGACAGCTAATAAATTATGCAAATGTTGAGTGGCTTAATTGAGACATGTTAATCATGTTTTAAGAGGCTAATTACAGCCCTGTATATCTGAGGTGGGAGCAGTAATTAGCTGTGATAACAGGTTTGGCTGTCCAACGGACATATTATGTGTGTGTGTGTGTGCGCGTGTGTGCGTGCGTGCGTGTGTGTATCTGGACTAGAGTATGTATGCTAGACATTATGTTTTGTTATCTGTTTTTTAGCCTGACAGATAATAAGCGTTTCCCAGATATTGACAGTTATGTTTATGTTTATTTCATGTGTTTATGTCATGTTTTTAAAAATGTCACATTCAACAAAACATGTAGGGCATAGAAGGGGAGATAATTATGTTGACCTACTCACCAAATATGAATGCAATGCCAGCTTTAGCTTGCTAGTCTCTGGTTACAGCGTTTCTCAATTCAGTTATCTGATACAGCATTTCTGGCCATTTTGCAAACTGGGCTCTTATAAAAGGCTTTGTTCTTAGTTTTCTGACAGAGATCATATTCAAATCCATTACGTTAAGAATGCCTTCCCACTTATCGACCATAAAATTGCTTTAGAGAGGAAATTTGCTCTATGGCAGATTGGAGTTTCTTTTTTATCTGATGTTTGTCTGTGAAGCACCTAGCTTTTAGTATTTACAAACAGCTCCAGTGGCGTTATTGCAGTCACAATTGCCTTAGCCATTGTGTCTTTTATTGGTACCATTTGGATTTGATTGGATTTTTCAGCAGTCTTGTGGAATTGCCTTGTGCCTTAATGCCAACAAATGCACATATGCTAATGTAAGCAAACACCTGATGTTACATGATTCCATATTCTTCCTTTCCTAATCCTTATTCTATTCAATTGAGTTGACCTGTACCTAACAACTGCCTTCAAACTGCAAAGGAAACATATTTCAAATGTTAATTTCCATGGACTTAAACATTTTATTGAGATATAATTAAAATGATTGCTTGCTTTTATTGGTTATACCATAAAATAGGCTCTGCCTTTTTATTTGAGACCTGAGAAACTCTCTTTCTTTAACCACCAAGAGTGCCACCTATTGCTTTGACATTTTCTTGGGAGACTTGACGACGGTGGTTGCCCTGGCAGTTGATAACCTCCCTGGCTGACTTAGTAAAAATGACATAAATTAATACATGCTGTTTAAACGGGACTAAGATTAATGGTTGCCTTTCGCAGCAGCTTAGATCCGCTGTCAGTTGCTGCTGGCTGCCCAGATGGAATCAACACCAATCAATGAGGCTACCCCCACTTTACCCTGAATACCTGCTTGGGATGTTGAAGAGTCATACACATTATACTGTTAATACTGATGGCTGTTGCCGTTATAATAATAATAATAATAATATTAATAATAATAGATATATTTCTTCATGTAGTACACAAATACAAATGCAATACATTACAACAATAACAAACGAATGCATTAATGAATCAAAACAATAGCAATTGTAGTGTAAAGACATTTTGTATTGGCAGAATAAGCATCCCTTTCCTGTACACGCTAGTAGGCATATGCTGTACTACTGCATCAGGAGCCACAGTATAGGAAAGAGCAGCGAAGCTGATGGCTCTGTGGTGATTGGATGTTTCAATTACTGATAGTAATGCCATGGTGTAGTGACTCATGCAGTGCAGATAGCACCATTTATTTTAATCAGGACAGGGGAGAGATGTGTCTCCCTCATTGCCGAGTAGTTTCACATTCAGATGCATTGGAGTGCGTTCTCTTTTTGGGGGGGGGGGGGGGGGGGGGGGGGGGGGGGGGGGGGGGGGGGGGGGGGGGGGGGGGGGGGGGGGG
>JAODUE010000009.1:1829348-1843006 GCA_027564755.1 Amblyopsis hoosieri
TGTGTGTGTGTGTGTGTGTGTGTGAGAGAGAGAGAGAGAGAGAGAGAGAGAGAGAGAGAGAGAGAGAGAGAGAGAGTTCTACTCTTAATGAATTCCTCTGCATCTTCGCTCTCCCCACCTAGTTAACACCACCCCCCCTCCACTCACCCCCCCGCCCCCTTCCCCGACATTCAGCCTGTCAGATTAAAGCAGCTGTAGAAATAAGAAAACACAGAGGTGAGGCCAGGTAAATCCTGTATCCTCCTACACGCACCCTTGAATTTGCCCACTACAGCATAATACGAATCCGTCTATGTGTAGCCGCTGTCCTGCGGTGGATGAACCTTGCCTTAGCCAAGTTGTATATGCGCGCACGCTAGCAAACACACCGTAGGGTTGTACGACAAGACGGAGCCTAATTAATCCCTGTGGAAAACTGTTGCGGTGCCGTCAACAGGCCCAGCACACAGGATGTGGCAAAAGGAAGAGATAATACAAACAAACAATGCACTCAATAGACACTACACTATACTACTATAGACTACACACACACTACTGTATACCCATTTAACGCTCTCATACGGGTAAATAAACAGGGGCAGGAACGCAAACATCACTCCAGTAATGTACTAGGAAGTCCTCATGTACTATAATGTGCACAAAAGAAACAGTTTAGTCACACGTATTGTTGTTATTATTGTTGTTCGTCTACTTCCTTCTCGTGCTCCGATATTTGTGACAACGCGGAGCAGGCTTCCCCCGTGGCTATGCTTACTCACCCCTGAGCGTTTGGTTTTCCTTGGCAGACCCAGGCCACAGCTCATTAGACTAAGAGAATGTGCCTGCCTTAATTAATGATATGTAAATATCCTTCAAATGGCCACATTTGCATATTAAGAGAGATTTGTGGAATCTGTGGAGTAATATATTTTAATTAGGGATTAATTAAAAATAATGGGAATTTCATTTTGCCTGGCAGGTTGTGTTTGTTGGTGAGGCGTGTGTCTGGCCCCAGCCTTTGAACGCAGAGGCAGCGACTGAAATACAGCGGGAAGCTCTGCGTCTTCACTTGCTATCTTTGCTGCATACAAACATGTGTGCGCTTAGCACAGACGCACACATCACAAGGAACGTGATGCCAGAATCTTACCGGGGGAGGGGGTCTTTGCAGGTGGAAGCATGGGGATTCCAGTGTGAACATCGGCAATATGCTTTTTGAGGATGGTCCCAGTTTGGCTTCATTTTCATCTCCTGCCTTTCTCTTTCTCTTCCCATGGATGGAGGGAGCCGCTCTCAGACACGGAACACTAGTCATGTTGGCAATTATGTTAATGGCATGCCATTAGGCCATGATTCTGTATGAGCGATCAGGGAGCAAGGGCACGTTTTGAGAGACCCAGAGTCAATGCAAACCCTGTTCCTGCTTGATCCCTCTCCGGGAGAATGTTTACCTAAGCATTTCTGACGTTTACAAAATGAATAAGGCTATACCCCGCGTTCCCGACTCCCCCGACAGACCTTACCCATTCATAAGCAGCATTTGAAGCTGTACTCTGTATTGTCTGTTCTGGGGAGGGGGGGGTATATTGCATCTGGCTATTTTTAGTGGTCGTCGATGTACTCGATACGCCATTCTGACAGCTCTGAAAATAAATCTGAATAGAGAGGAACAGACACTCATCAGATGGCCTCTGTCGCCACTTCCAGCGACATGGCTACTATCGTGGCATCTCTTTAGGTGGAAATCATCATTATTAGAGAGCATCAGGCCGGCTTCCTGCTTCCTGCTATCCTGTGCTGTAGATAGGCCACGCATATCATATGCAAACGCATGCACGATACATCTTGATATATCACCGAATGGCCAAAGAGCACTTATGATTCATCCTACCCCTTTTAACATGTACATGAATTACACTAAGGAACTGTAAAAATACTGTAAAATGCATTAAAAAGATGATCTTAAGCTAATGTTGCGACCCCACTAAAAGCATCTGAGAGAATCACTGCAGTGTGCAGCAAGGTCTGTTTTTCTTTGGGCTAAAGGAGCTTTCTCTGGAGCACACACAGCAAGACATTGGCAGTGCTCCGCTGGCATTTGTGATGTGTCCTCAGTGCGCTGATGTTATTGATCCAGGACCTTCCGAATTCATTAAGAGATCCAGCCCAACGGTGCGGCATCTTTATTTATGTTGCAGCTGCCTATCTGGCCTCTCTCTCTCTCTCTCTCTCTCTCTCTCTCTCCCTCTCTCCCTCTCTCTCTCTCTCTCCCTCTCTCTCTCTCTCTCTCTCTCTCCCTCTCTCCCACCCTCTCCCTCTCTCTCTCTCCATCCCTCCCTCCCTCTCTCTTCCCCTCTCCCCCACTTCCTCTTTCATCCTCCTTGTATTATTATTTTATTATTCCTATACAGCTGCCTTATTGCCTGCATTTTGGCACGGATAAGACCTGTCATTTTTGGGGGCTCGTTTTAGGCGATGAAGGGCGACTTAAAGGGAGGGGGATGTGGCAGATGAGAGGGGGTGGGGGGAGGCTTGCTGTCCCCTACCCCCTTTATTTCTGATTTCCTGAAATGGACCTTCATTTTCATTCCTATTATTTATCTCCCCCCTCTCCCCCGTCTCACTCTCTCTCTCCACAGCCCCCACTTTCTTCCCTCTCTCTCTCTTATTGTGTTGCGATCTCTCTCTCTCTCTCTCTCTCTCTCTCTCTCTCTCTCTTTCTCTCTCTCTGTGTAATGAGAATCCTTCTCTAATTGAGGGAGCCGCGTTGCGCTGGCCGAGGGCGGCAGGGTTAGCTTGCGATACGGGCTACGTGACCGCTATGCTGATGGAGGTGGCAGATCAATAATTTAGGCCCTGACCTTAATGGTGGTGTTAAAACGCTCATTCCTCTGGAGTCTGGAGGCCTTAAAGGCGCAGCGACGCAGAGAGAAAGCCAAAGAAAAGCCAGCAGAATGTGGAAGTGGTGAGGGGATGGGCGGTGGTGGTGCGAAGGCAGATAAGAGGAGAGGGGATATGGGAGTAGAGAAAGCGAGTGCATTTATAGTCCATGGACGGGAAGGGGGGGGGGGGATCATGAGTGATATTCTCCCTGCATCCGATCTACATTCATGCTCTCACATTGTCACCAGCATTCATCCTCTTAGTATCTATATGAATGCCATAAGCTTTTCCTTGCCTGTGTTTGATATCGGCTTGTAATCCTTTTTTCATGAGAAATCCCTTCCTCGCTGATGTGCGCCATGCATCGCGGACAGCCTAGACACCAGGAGTGAACAAAGAGCGCGGTAACGAGTGGGTTTAATCTGGTTCCGGGCTTGTTTTCTGCTCCTAGCTCGAGGCCATCCGCATTGAAAAATTCAGACAGCCATCGATTTGATTCCGAGGGACATTAATGTCAAGGCCCCGCACGTCTCTTGTGAGTCCCTATAAGCCTGGACGAGCTTCCCTGATGGAAGGATGCGACCATCTCAGCTCTCAACCCAGCTCACCCTTAGGAGATGATATATTAGATATAACCAATTCAATTTTATGCAGCCAAGACAGACGCCCTGCAGACATAAACACACACATTTTTAATACACTCCTCACCAGGACACCAGAAGCCTGCGGCCAACCCGGGCCTCCTCTCACACTCAATTATTAATGTTACGGCCGTAGTGGCTTAATTAAATAATAAAGACAGGGTTCTCAGCAAAGGAATGGGACAAGGACATGTGGAAAAGGAAAAATGTGGCTTCACTGAACGTTGGAGGCGCGCTGTAAACATGTCACGTCACAATAACGCTCGGTGTGCTTGCTTGTGTAGGCTAATTTGTGTATTTCAATCTGTCCATGAAAGAGGTATGGCAGTTGTTGCAATGGTTTAGGTCACCTTGGCTATGATGTTTGTATTTGGATGTTTGTGCCTCTATACGTGAGCAATAAAACAATAAAAGATATTGTGAATTCATGTAGAAGAATGTATGGATAACAATGATTTGGTGAATTCAGAATCATTTATGAGAGAGAAAAAGGTAAATTCTAGAATCTTCTCTTAAATCAGTTGCCCTTAGATTTTTATCAGACAACGGGTTGTGATACCTCAGCTCTATAAAGAGAATTATTTCCTCAGATTATGGATTCCTGCCTCTTCAAGGGCAAGCCAGAGGAAGCACTCTGTCTCCGACGTGATGAAATGTGGCGTTATCTTTTACTTTGTTTCATTAGATTCACTAGAGATTACACACTCTATCCTCAACGACGGTATTGTCTAGCTCGGGAAGATGAGAGATTCTCTGGCTTGGGGGCAAACGTATTTCCAGCTTCCATCCCTGGCTCATTTCTTGAGTGCATGTCTGTTTTAACTTGTAATTAATTATTCAAATTCATTTTGAAACACACATTACATTTTGAGTGGCTTGTGAAAGGCGAAAGCCCTTTTTCTCTCTTACTAATGGCAAAGTAAGCTCCACCATTAGATTGAAAAATAGGCCCATTGTGTGTGTTGACTTGGTGCTGTACTGCGATGAAGGATTGCGACAAACTCAAGTGTTTAAATCGGCGAATTGAAATTAATGCCCTCTCAAAGCCAAGCTTGCTGACAATACATTAAAGCTAATACTCCGGTGAGGTTGAACAAATGTTTGTTTATACACATGAAACAGAGGGGAAGAATAAAATGATTGGATTTTGCCACTGTACACACTCGAAGCAAAATAAACAAATAGGAGTACTCTGTATGTCCTATTTTGGAAGTAGGTAATATTTTTTGTTAATATTAAGATAAGTTCATTACAGTATATGTTTTTATTTTTCACTTTTCTGTACAGTCCTAGCAACGATAGGGTCATTTCACTTTTTTTTTTTTTTTGCATATTTAATGTGCGACCCTCTCGTGGTGACACATTGAGACACTTTCAAAGGTCATGCCTCAAGTCTGTCTTGCCACATCACTTATTCACTCTAGTTTTATTTATTCATGCTACTTTTTGTTTTCAATAATTGAACACAGTGAAATGTTTCTTTTATATTGCCGTAAAGTGCTTGCAAGGGGTGCTGATGTTTTCAAAACGTGGCTTTTTATGTGGCCGGGACTTCTACATGTTAGCATGAGCTTTTGTCAGTAAAAGCTGGGATTTGTATCGACTGAAATTATCCCTCATTTCCAGTGCCACCAAGGAGGACCTCTGAGAGGCCAGGTGGAGAGACGGAGCGTGTAAGAGGCTCTTTTTGTGCTTTTTCGTTCTCCTTTAGAATTTACTGCCGATGACGGAGAGTGGTATTTATTTTCCTCAGACTCTGCTCCGCTATCCTGGAGTTGGCAGAGTGATTTTGTAGAATAGAAACATTATAGACTGTTAGTGTCAAAGTGTTAAATGTGATGTATAGAGCTGGGAGTTTCAGTGGGGGAGGGGGGGTGTAAAGAGGTGAGCACTGCCAGCCATGACTGCAGCAAGGTGCTCATGGGAGAGGGGAGTCAGCCACCATGTGAGAGATGGCAGGGTAATGTGTGGGGGGGGGGGGGTAATGGCTTTTCTCAGCCCCCTGGAACAGAGGGCAGATCATTAGGGGCTGCCGCGCCGCGCTCTCCGTTTACCCCGTCTCTGCCATCGGCTCCTGTCAGGGTGGGAAGGTGCAGACACACATTGTGTTTGTGGATCTTACGATGACAGCAGCGCACCGCTAACGCCGCTCCAAGGGGGCAATAGTGATCTTTTGAGATTTGACACCTCCCTTACTGGGATGGATCGACGCCGGCTTGGCCCGACTTGCCTTGGCTGGGCTTGCTTGGCAGATATACGTGTGAATACTGTAGTATTGCTCTTTCTTTTACAGAGCTGACCAGACCAGATTGTCTAAATCATGTTTGGACTGGCACAATTGTTCAGAAGTAACATGGCTTTAGACACAATGGCCCGGTTTCTCAGACAGGGATTAAGTTTAAGATTTTCAATGGAGATCTTCATTGCATTTTTCTTTTAGTCTTGAACTAGGCTTAATCCATGTCTGTGAAACCGACCAGCCTAGCCTGTAACAATTAGGTTTACCCTATTATATTTTTAAAAAGACAACAGTATGGGTGAAAATATGTGTATTTATTGACACTGTCAAATATTTTCCTCATTCCACATTTTTCTACATTCACATAAATGCTTTGGTAGTAGTGTTGGATAAAACCCTCACCTACACCCACGGCGGTTACATGTGAAAACGTTAATTGAGGGGAAAGCGAGATGGCACACTGTCTGTGACCTACGTTAGAAATAAAGGTGTGTCTTGTGCATCCACAAGGAATCCTCAGGACCCGGTTAACAGCACTTTGAGCTGTCGGTCGATTTTTACCCTGGTGAGCCGCCAGCCCTGCGTGACAGAGAAGATTGGGCGTCATTAAGGCCTACACTCTATCTGCTGTCTGGGGGTGTGTGTGTGAAATGGTTTTTTTTGCTGCTGCCAAAAGCACAGCAAGGGCTTGTGTATCTCCATTGTTCTTCTGAAATCTCCAAACAAGGCGTGCATAGTGGACACAGCGCTTGCATCTTGTAATACTATCATGTCATGTTGTAATGTCGTTTATCTGTGTTGCACTCATTTTCCAGATTAATTCTCTCCCTGCTTCAGTTTTGTATGTCCGACTGGATTCCATTGGCTGTAGGTAGCCTGGGAGGTTGCTCCTTGACAGGATCTAAAGATATTCCTGATGTCTGTCAAAAACAAAAAGTGAGAAATATGATCACACCTATAAAACTGGGCATTTATTCCCTATTGTTAGTTTTCAATGCCATTTTTATTGGCCAATTCAGTTGAATATAATGGCATTGCATTGATTTTAAAATAACATTTCCAAGCTTGCGCTATACGTATATGGCGACCGTTAGGATGCCTGTAAGACATTTTAAACTTTATCAAAAATATTTTAAATTGTGAATGTGTAGATAGTTTATGCAATGTAGTTTATATAGTTTTAAAATTATTTTCATTTATTTGTAAATTAATGGATATCTTTTGTCAACCGTTGAAGTCCTGTCTTGAAATATTTATGTGTACCTGTTGTGAAATCAAATCGCTTGGCAAAGAATGTGGTTTCCTGTTACTGTGGTTTCTGGGGTTTGTTTCAAACCATCATTTTAATATATTGTCTTCCCCAAGGTCAGGTTACCACTGAAGCCCTACCTTTGAATTTTAAATGCAAAGTATTTCCAGTTCATTGTTAGTCCAATGCATTAGATATAAATAAACCCTATTTGAGGTTAAAGGTGGGCTGCATCTTTTAAAAGCACCTTACATTACAATTTCAAATGTAACGTATTTGGAATGTTGATATGATACGTAGGTGTTAGTGTGCATTTGATATAACCCCTATTTCAGGCTATAGATGAGCTGCCTCTTTAAAAAAAATCACTCCCAGACAGACAGAGATAGAGAGGAGGAGAGAGAGAAAAGGAAAGGCAGAGAAAGAGGTCCTGGCCCCCTTCTCTGTGTAATTAAAAGGGGGTGTCTGTTGCTTTGTGTGGCCCCATATGTTTGGCTGCTGATACAGGGTGGATTATTCTATTTGGAAGGCTGATAGCAGGCTGTTTATAACCTTGGCGCAGGCTATGGCCTAATCTGGCAGCAGCACATCTCTCCCCACCTCCCATCACCCACATTCTCATAGAAACCATATTGGCTATTTTGTCACCGCTGGGGAAATGGGCCTGATGCAAAAAGACTGCTGTGATCTACCTATATGCCCCTTATCCTCCCATGTGGCCTGTACGTACATTGTTGACATCACTGTGTTGCACCCATGAAGGTTAACAGATGTACTGTAGAATCACTAGCAGCAGTAGCAGCGTTGGGTGTAGTAACATTTTTTCTCTGCTAAACTTTCATAGAGATAGTCCATTTTGTTTTTTGTTTTAGAGTTTATTTTGTGGTGTGTTATATCAAGCGCGTGCACTGCTTTTCTGGTGCACGTCTTAAATTTTCCCTTTTATTTCCAATTCCATTTTCTTTTTGTCGGCTGATTAATTGAGTCTTTTGTCTCAGGCTGTTGTCTCAAAAGACATTGCCATCATAGTTTCTTTCTCATGGCTTTGTGAGTCATCATTTTAATGTTGCTACTGCAGAGTGCTTTGTGATTTCTAGTCTTTTGCTTTTGTGAAATTTTCAATAGCTTCAATTAATTTTTAATGTAATTTGAATAACTTAATTATACCTTGCTTCAGCTAACGGCAGCGCAGTTTTAGCAGAAATACTAACAATAGCTCTCCAACCAAGAAAGTCATATATATCAATTAAAAAAGTTGAATATAATTTTCAACCAATAGACCTACCATATATTTTAGATCCAAAGTTTAAACCACCTTTAAGATTTAATTTCAACAGAGTTTTAAACTCTATGCTATGCATGGATGGACGCTATGTGCTTCTCCCCACCATAAGTACAGCTGATAAATGTATATCTATCAAATGCATTATACAGTATGTGCTGTATTTATCAATCTGCATGGCTCTCATAGCCACTGTGTTTTGGCAGACGTTTAAGAGGCAGGGATACGAGTATGGCTGCAACTCTGTTGCACTACAGACAGCCACATAGAAATGTCACATCTATGAAATTGTGTCCGAATTTATATCAAGAATGGATAAAATGTGAAATAACAGTTAAAGGGTTGCAGATGGGCTGCAAATGCAGGGTTGATGAAGGAGAACACCAGCCCTCAATGATAAAACACATCCTGATAGCAAGATTAAATAACAGTCTACAAACATGAACAATATTCTGCTTAATGAGCCTTAAACTCAAGTTCGAGTAGCTGTTTTACTATTACGATGTGAGTGTTAGTTAACGAGCACAAAGTGTGTTTAACACACACCGGGTCGAGTCAATGGGTCAGTTCTGTATATATAAGAAATATTCAAATTGTAAATAGGATAGTTTGATGCTAACATGCTAAGCCCATCTGCAAAATCCTCCCTGAACAAGCTGCCTATCTACCATGCCTGCTCCTTACTCTTCACAGTCACGTTGCATGACAGACACCTAATTGTACACTTGAATCCATATACATCAAAAGAACAACGTTCTCGTATTGAATGTTTACGACGACACAGCGTTCAGTCCAAAAGAGCGTGCGCTGTGTACAAGTGACTCTGACTCCGTGGCAAGGACCCTTAACCAGCCACACCACAGGGAAAAGGCTGTGCTCCGAGTGGCAGGAGAGGAGAACTGTCAACCTGTCACACACCCCCCCCCCCTTCCCCACTCCCCCTCTTCCCCCGATAAATTAAAGTTACACACTGTGCGTGTTGTAGCGGTGGAAGGCTGCGCTGCAACGCCCTTCTCTCCCCGGGTCTCAGGAGATGGCAGGCAACTAGGTCAGACTGATAATGTAATCCGCTGACTGGTTCCTCAACCTACTGCATCCGGTGGATGGGGGAGAAAGGGGGGGGCATGACAGTTAAAGAAGGAAAATAGTTTTGAGTGCCTTGACTTAGCATTGAAAGGGTAAAGAACCATTCAAAATGTGTTGTTTGGAAATAAATCGCTTTTTTTGTGTGCAGAAATCTAGTTTATGTCTGTGTATGAATCTGTATGCTACTGTATATCAATGTTTTGTGCACCTGCATAGGTACGTACACGTGTGTGTGTGTGTGTGTGTGTGTGTGTGTGTGTGTGTTCGTGGATGTGCGTGTGCGTGGGTGTGTGTGTGTGCCTGTGTGTGTGTGCATGTGTGCAAGTGATTATTATTGTAAGACGTAAACCGCATTAATCCACCTTTCGCTCCTCATAGGGGAATTTAATTTACTCAAGTAACCTTTTACGCATTCTTGTTTCACCACGTACCCACACCGTACATCCAACACACAATAGTACCGTCCCAGCAGCTGAGAGAGAGAGAGAGAGAGAGAGAGAGAGAGAGAGAGAGAGAGAGAGAGAGAGAGAGAGAGAGGGTCTCGAAAAAATTCACTCACACACCACAGAGCATTTTCATACACAGTCACTATTACAGATAGAACAGTGGGCCCACTGTGACAAGTCTGCCTCCCTGCAGGTGTGGAGCTCAAGCGGAGCCTATAAATAGCCCAGGCAGCTGGGGAGTAGTGCACACTGTAGTGGGAGAGGGAGGGGCTTGGGGGAGGGGGTGTGGGGGTCCAGCTGTAGCTGCAGGTGTGTAGAGGCTGACCAATGGAATACTGTTGATATCCAAGCCCCTCGCCAGGAGGCCGGCGTAAGAGCGCGGCGGGGTGAGGGCGGTTGTTCTTGAATGGGAGTCTCCAAGGATTGTCGGCGTGGGGTGGGGTGGGGGGGGGGGACACATGCATCGCGCATATCTGTGGCTAATAAAAGAACATTAGTGAGTTATTGAGGTATATATAGAAGAAGAGATGGATGGATTCTTGTAGTTGTTGATGCAGTTTGCTCCGTATAATTTTGTTTTCACATTTAATAGTTTCAGTTTGGGGCAGATCAGGAAGCAGAGCATAATTCCTCCTGGACATTGCCAGGTACAGGCTTGATGCTACATTAGTGTTACGCTATCTCTATAATAGGCAGAGCACACACACACACACACACACACACACACTGCCAGATCTCACATAGACAAAACATTCTACAATAAACAACGCATTACCAGAGAATGTGGACGTGGAACCAGAAATGGCTTCGGGCTACCCTTTAGGAACCAATAATACAGCAACTATTTATTGTATCTGGTCTCACTGCAACACATGAGTAGTGTATCCAACATGCAGAATTTAGGTTCGAGTTAGAGGCTTCTCGTTTAGTTCTTTTGAGCCACGTTGTGCTTTGTGTCGCCAAGCAAGTGTGGTACATTCTAACGATGACGAGAATGGTCTCTTCCGGTATTTATTTTATTAATAGTCTTAGTGCAGTGTTGCTGTGGTGCTTTCTTGTCAATGGATGCATGTTCAAATGAATGCATGAACATACATGAAGGCATTAATTCCACACTCCTCCATGGCCGGTGTAGCAGATGCAATGACATATCCTCATCAAAAATGTGCAGGCCCCCATCCTACTCTCACACACATGCATCAAACTGATTGACAACAGGAGCTCCCCCTGACCCAGTATTTCTGCTTCAGTAGGACGATCCCGGAAGCCTATGATTAATGACTAGGCTGTATGCATTGGTGCTGTTGTACATTTGCCAGCTCGGCCGCTTGCCTGGGCTTACTACCTTCGTTATCAACAACCTTTCATCTGTCTTTCTCACACAAGACTTCAGCGATTACATTGTTATAGTCAATGAAGTAACTTTCATCTTCCTTTTTGACAATTTAAAACAATACATTAATTATTAGATGGGCAGGTCTGTCTATAAGGTTTTAAAATGGGCATGGTCTGCATGGGTTTGGGACACCTCACACTTGTATCCCTTGACAGCCTGGAGCAGAGCTAGTACAGCTAGTGCTTGACACACTTGAAGAAAGAATAAGGAAAATAGCAAACCGCCCCCTCCATAATCAAAGTGTGCATGCTGCTTAATAGCAGCTCACACCGTATCAAACATTGGGACTGCAGTTAACCCACTATATAATGTATTTTACACTACATTTTAAGATGAAGGGCATACCACTTTCTTGTCATTGAAATCCTTTGAATCCTCATCTGAGGAAGCGTTTTAATCCGCATCTGAGGAAGTTATGCTCTATGTGGATATTTGCTATTTGGCTAATAACTGTGAAACCACTGTTCCCAGAGTATGGGGTGTGGCAAAGCGGCTGTCACATTTCAATATTGTTTTCGGCATCAGGGGGTATTTGTTGAATTTCCTAGATGGGTGAACTGTGCTAGAACGTGGAATTTAGTTCAAATCAACACCATCTCAAGATTGACCAGGAACATAGTGAGCTTATTGATATGTGTGTGTCCACAGGCCAGGCTGTCACACAGCAGCAGAAATATCCTGTGGATGTGGGCTCCTCATGGTGTACTGGCATGCTGGGGGGGCTTCGGGGGCTTCTTCTTTGTGGCAGCGTAACAATGTCCTGAGCTAGATTGCCAGTGACTCAACTGGTAAAATGGTTCTATTCTCCACAAGATACCTTCCAAATGGAGGCTCTGCCTGAAGCATTGCACCACTAGTGAGAAAATAGGCTGTCAGCAACCAGACTCCACAACAGCTGAGGATGGAACCGTGCTTAGCACTGCTAACTGCTAGCCTGTTTCGCATGGTTATGTGTTTGCAAGCCAAACAGGGCGTTACTGTAGCATCAGTGCTATTTTAAGAACTAGGGAGTCATATTGAGTGACATTGGCACGGATATGAATCAACTCATTATAATGTATAATGTTCAATAACAATAATTGTTATTAATAATAATTGGACTATTTCCAGTATTTCCAGTGTTACATGAGCAGAATCAGTACGTTATACGATATATAAACAAACATGTTAATAAAGGACGGTGTCGTGTTTTGGATCAGTGGAGTCCATTTGGTACAGACACACTTGCCTTGGTAGCTTATAGCAGACTTTCCCCAGGGAATATACCAGAAATAAAGCTCATCCTGCTCATCGGACCTTGTCCCATCACCTGAAGCTACCCCGTAAAGGCATCACAGAAGCTCCAGTGAACTGCTTGAAGGGATGCGTCCCAGGTAGACCCTACCAATCGCTGTCAGATGGGCTCAGCATCTCTCCCTTGTCAAAAGGCCTGCCCCTGCTTGTCTAGGCTGTTCCCTTCCTCCAGATGTGGCTTAATTTACTGCGACTCTGCTAATTGCTGTAATTAAGGATTAATTACTGTTAATTACCTTCACATAAACTCATCGCCAGTCAAAGAGCAGAGCCTTATGAAATGTGCCATGCAGAGGGACACACACCGAGGAGACCCGCGAGTGTGTTCCTTGTCCCGATGCAAAGAGGGTTCTTGTAGGGCCACAGTAAGGGCAGGGCTCTGGATGTCCCCCTGCCTTTAACTGCTATACACTGAACCTTTAGCAGCTGCTTGCATCGACTAGAGGCCACTAGCACAGCGCTAGCTCAGAAGATGCATGCAAGATGTTATACAGTAATTGGCCTGAGGGGAAGTGCCAGCGCCTATGGACATGCGCGTGTGCGTGCGCGTGCACACAAAAGATCTAACACTCTTAAGTCTTGAATGTAAAGTTACTAGAAGCCTCAGACTTAATGAAAGGTAATAACACCGCCTGCTGTGTCTCCTCTTGCAAATGGAGATTATGGTGCAGTGACCCAGTTTGCTTCATGGATTATACACACCTGCACTCGGTCGGCACTTGCCTTCATCAATGATCACAAACCCTTACTGCAGTAATGTATGTAATATAACCGGTGGCACGCATCAACACAATACAGTTCGGCAGTACGCAGAATGAGAGTGTTAATCACAATTAACCTCTGCAGAAGGATCTGAGCTTTAGTAAACCGGGCTCTTGATTGTGCAGTGAGTACAATCAGTACATGCTCTGGTGCGTGTGTGTGTGTGTGTGTGTGTGTGTGTGTGTGTGTTAGTGTGGTCGTGTATATCTTCCTCTTTCTCTGTGGCTGTTCCACCACTGCTGACCCTGGGGGAACATCTCTATGTTCTCCATAGAGATGAGCATGTCTGCTCCATGAGCTTGTGACTTCTCCACACCCGCGAGGGGGCGGGGGGGGGCCCCCCCCCCCCCCCCCCCCCCCCCCCCCCCCCCCCCCCCCCCCCCCCGCGCCCCGCCGGGGCGG
>JAODUE010000009.1:1852764-1869237 GCA_027564755.1 Amblyopsis hoosieri
TGACGTAGTGTGAAGCACTTTGTGTTACATGAATTTGTATGAAAAGTGCTATGTAAATAAAGATTGATTGATTGATTGATATAGTAGAGTTGTGCACTTTGACTAATTTGAGTCTGCAGAGTTGAGCGGGTAAATGGCACTGTGCTTGTTTCCACAGGTGTCAAACTGGTTTGGAAACAAGAGAATCCGCTATAAGAAAAACATAGGCAAGTTCCAAGAGGAGGCCAACATGTACGCTGCAAAGACAGCAGTCAATGCGACCAGCGTGTCGGCTCACGGCAGCCAGGCCAACTCACCGTCCACTCCCAACTCTGCAGGTGAGCTCCAGCGTAAAGCCAAGGCCATTACAACCTGAGGAACTGTGTAGACGTTGGACATTGAAGACAGTAAAAAGAACTAGTGGTGAGGGATTCTATTAATTCCTGGGAAAGATACTGTATTAAAGTGGTTCTGAAACTGTTGGACGGACTCAGCGGTGTGTTGTAGGATGTTTCCACAGGGGCCATGAAAGTATTAAAATATGTTTTATTATATTTGACCATTTAAAATATTTAATGTTGTTGTTATTGTTTCGTAATCTTGTTTTTATATCAATAATAAAATATGCATACATTTTTCAGTGCCGTTTATGGTTGTTTATATTGTGTTTTTGTGGTGTAATTCTATTAAAAGCGGTGATTCGTTTCTTGCAAACAACCCTCTTCTTTTTGGAGGTCTGGGATCCAAATATTTGAGAACCCCTGCCGTATTAGCAGTGCTTAGATGGCAAAAGTACATTATTTTGTACAACCTGGGCCCCAACTCAAGAATTCAGTCTCTGGTGATGTTATATCTGACTAACAGTGCACTGCATTATTAACTAACCCAGTGATATGGTATGACTTGTTCTTTTCTTGTTTTCACTCTCTCTCTCTCTCTCTCTCTCTCTCTCTCTCTCTCTCTCTTTCTCTCTCCCTCTCTCTGGTATTGACCTATTGGTCTTGCGGAAGTTAATTTATCCTGTCTCTGTCCTGTTGACCTCATGCATGCTATTAAGCTGTTCAGAGGGCAAGGCAAGCCTTTTTGTCATATAGAGACTCCTCAACTGTATTGGATTAGGACCGGGTGTTGAAATTCAGTTATGTGATGCTCTCTTTACATCTGGGAACTTAGGGTCCATTAAAGGACAGAGAAGATTCTTTGGGTCTTCCTGCGGATCAATTAGTACTTCCTTAATGAACCACCGGCAGCATGGAACCTTAACAACAAA
The DNA here is from genome assembly GCA_027564755.1 of Amblyopsis hoosieri. Classification (NCBI taxonomy): domain Eukaryota; kingdom Metazoa; phylum Chordata; class Actinopteri; order Percopsiformes; family Amblyopsidae; genus Amblyopsis; species Amblyopsis hoosieri. Next base: position 1,854,014 of record JAODUE010000009.1, read on the forward strand.
ACAATCCATATGTCTTGACAGAGCTTCAATAATGTTATGATGATTTTTTATGGCTAACAACAGCTATAGATTATATTTTATTTTATTTACGTTTCAGTGATAATTGGAAGCATATAGGCATTGTATTATATTTGCAGTTTTACAACATACACAGCCCTTTACAGTAACACATGTTGCTTGCTAATAACTACCACTAACCCACTTACTGCCAACATTTCTTTTGCATGATTATTTAAAATGCTACTGTTTTTTTCCCTCTCTTCCTCCCTTTTGCCTTCTTCTCTGTGGGCCTACCTTGCTGTTTCTCTATTTCTTCCCAGGTTCTGCTGGCTCTTTTAACATGTCAAACTCCGGAGACTTGTTCATGAGTGTGCAGTCCCTCAATGGGGACTCGTACCAAGGGGGGCAGGTTGGGGCCAACATACAATCCCAGGTAGGCATCTACCCAGGCATCGGGTCTAACCTGACTAGGGTCTGACCTGAGTATAACAAAAGAATTTGGACGAATGTAAAAATCAAAGCAGTTAGCGCGCAATACAACGTATCAAAACATGTGCGTGCCTGAGACAGTCACAGGGGAACAGGAGGTCTGAATTATGGGTTTGGGTGTTGCAAAAGCAGAGCGAACAGCACATACTCTCGTAATTACAGAAAAACGAGCTTTGCTCTGAGTTTTCATTGCGTTTTTCACAGACAATGGCACGCTAACACACATGACCTCCCACAGACAACAACACGCTAACACACTTGACATCCCACAGACAATAACAGGTGCACTTAATGATAATGCGTGTCCTGTGTGTAACTGGGGAGCGTTGGCACTACAGACGGCCGCAGCAGGAAAAACTCTTGCGAGGATGAACAACAGGAATGGGCTGTGGACGTCACAGTTTCAACAGACGGGTAGCACAAATAGCTATTGTTCTGTCTGGCTCTAATTGTAGCATAAAACACTGTTGCAAGAATCAAGAATAATTGAAAATGACAATTGTGACCTCAGAATTTAAGTCATGAAATGTCGTTACATTCTACTGTGTATTGGTTAGCCACTGACGGGTGTGGTGCAGAGAATTCATATCTCGACCTAGCCACATACACAGAGGTTATGCTTAGCCTTAAGCACACACTAATGTTGACGCTATGGTCACAGTGCAAATGAGGGGACTTTTGACACATTTGGAAATGGCGCAACGCTCATCAGCGGTTATGGCAAGTGTACCCATTGCCACCGGTGCACGTCTCTGCACTGACCTTGCCCCAGTGGACAAGGAGGTCCCCACTGTTACACTTCTCACCACAGGTTGGTCAGAATGTCGTTGTGTTAAATGCATCTGCTTTTGGCAATTCTTTCCCCTCATTCCCTGTCATGGTCACATTAGCTCAACTGATGCTTTAGGTCATTCATGAATATTCAACTCTTCGTGAGGGGAATTTTGTTATAAATTTAATTCAAAAATCATTATTGTAGATTGATCATCCCGGGAGAGCAATGTTCCTTGATGTCAATGTTTTTGTCTCTACGGGGGTGCGTTTCAATATATTCACAGTAGTTGTGTCCTTCTGAGGTGTTGGTTATCAAGGCTGTAATAGCAGCCCAACCGGTCTAACTCACAGTTTTCCACCCTTTTCCTGTTTACGGTACCCTTTTACTATCAGACTGACCTTTTCTTGTGCACGGCGGGCTTTGTTATGCAGAGTTTTTGTCTGACCGGGCCCCTTTGTCTCCATTTCTGTGCCTCTGCTGTTCCAGGTGGATACCCTTCGCCATGTTATCAGCCAGACCGGCGGATACAGTGACAGTCTCGCAGCCAGCCAGATGTACAGTCCACAGGGCATCAACGTAAGACCTGTAAACAAGCTCCTTCTGTCCTCCACATTGCCTTGCTCCCTCACTTCCCAATTATACCCAAGAAACAGGTTTAGCATTAGCAGAATGGGTGGGGGAGGGCATGTCACTTAGTAGAGTTGGCTTGGCTTGGACTGCTGTCCAGGCATTTCCCCCCCCCCAGCTCTAGTCATGCCCTAGGTGGCGTGCAATGAGGCATCAGCATGGCTGAGTGGCTGGACACGTTCCTGGTCTGTCGGAGGGCATTAGCGTTAGCGAGGCACCTGCAGCCGGCAGGAACAAGGACACAGGTGTCACCCCTCCCCTCCCATGTGCTTCTCTTGCTAGCACACAAACACGCACGCGACACGTCGCCTTTTGCGAGTCAAGATTGGCCTCATGTAAAAAAGTTCCCCAGTTGTCCGTCCTTAAAATAACCCCTGCCAAGTCTGAGCAATAGGATGGCCCAGAGTGGCTCTCCTTGTTTGGCTGGGCGAGGCCGGACGGGCAACACTGGAGGCAGTGCGTTAACATGTGGATCCATAGCGACAGCCTTTGCAGAACTGAGGAGAATCGATACGACAGTCACAGAAACAGTATGAGTGGCGCTCCGGGCAAGCAGGCCAAGCACATTGGTCATATCATTTGTCCACCATCACAGTAACACTAGCAGCCAAGCCTGCAACGCCTCTTCTTCTAAAAGAATCATTCATTCAGAGTCTAACTAAGCCATTGGCGTCCTGTGGGGTCTATATGCCGTATCATGTCTCAACAGGCTCAAGTACAAATTAAGTGTGTTACTGAAAAGTCTGAATTTTTTTAACCAAATTAAAAAAATGTAATTACATAAGGTTGAGTTAAAAATAAAGAACTTACAGCTTACAAATGACACTTCTAAATGTACTGTGTATTTTATTTAGCCAAATATCCTCTAATGCTGAGGTCTTTACTGAGTCTCAGAACGTTCATGTGGCTCTCCTCTATCCTTGAACAGCAATTACACCCCTTAAATTGGCTGTGGGTGTTGCCTCTTGCAAAGATTTGAAATGTTTTTTCCCCTCCTCTCCTATTCTTTCTTCTCTGTCGGTTGCGAATAGCATGACAGCTAGTCTTTATGAGAAATAACAGGGTTTGAAAATAAGAGGCTGCCAAAGCCATTCACTAATGGCACTGGCATTGCTATTAATGTCCTTAATGGTCTTTATTTGAACCTCTTCTACGATTGGAGAAGACTTCCATTTTATAATGTCACATTTTTTAAATGATTCATTCTGTCGCTTATCAGCCAATCACTATAGTCTATTCTTAGAGGTTTATAAATGTTTTCGTATTCTGTTGAAACCTGCCCCCAATTTTTGTGGATTACATCATGACATTTTGGAAGTAACAATGACAGGAATGGTTCAATTCGATTTTTATATATATATGGCGAAGGATTTAAAACACAGTTTCACTGTTTGCTAGAGAGTGCCTTGTATAGCCTGCTGCTGAAAAATGTCTTACTTAACAATTATCCTGTTCTAACCACAGCTCTCCATTTATGGTTCATTTTTATATGTATGGTGTATTTGTTTAAACTGCAGCACCACACTATAGCAACAGTAGTAGCTACTGCTATACTGAATTTAATTAATGTGTACAGTACATTGTGTGTTGTATATAAATAACATTTTCATTTATTTATGGAATGTACCTTGTGGTTCAACCAGTATTAGAAAATATATTATTTTGGTGTTTAACTCACATCTGATTGAGTTCTCATGGACTAGCACTGTTTGCCAATCCTTACACAATGAACTATTGTTGAAATTTGTGGTTCTGGGGTGGTATTGAGTGTACTTTTAACCTTTCACAGTATTTAACCAAGAAACCTGGCCCGGCCAAGACAGCAGAAATGCTGACAATTATTAATGAATAAATTAATTAATTATTTTACATCATTCTGTATGATTTGGCTAATGTCTGGTTACTTTTTCTTTATAGACAAATGGTGGCTGGCAAGATGCTCCAACTCCTTCATCAGTAACATCACCTACGGAAGGACCTGGCAGTGTTCATTCGGACACCTCCAACTGAATATTTTAATCTCCACAACACACACAAATGAACTGGCCTTGCTATTCACAGTATTAAAGAAATAGGGATTTACTGCTCCAGTGTGGAAAGGTGCTGTGATATCCTGGTGGAAAAGAAAACCTTTGTGATATTTGCGATATCAACAAAAAAGTCACATTGAATATCAAAACAGTTCTACAACGAATGGAGATGTTTGTACAGAATGCACATTATATTCAGAGGGCTGGGGTTACTTACTCACTTGTGATGTTTTCACTCATGATAAAATGATGTGATAAGATATCTTAATGAACCCATTGGTTTTGACTGAAAATACTTCATTCTACCTCTCAGCCACTAAAAAATTAGAAAATATGTCAGTGACCATCATTGTTTTGTAAAAATGACAAATGTGTCTTTTCGAGCAAGAGGCACATCATTACTTCTGTTTTGTTGTCTCTCACCTATTCTATGGTACACCATTAAGACTTAACTATTGTTCAGTTGTTTACAATGTGTGCTTGAAAAAAGTATGTCCATTACCCTTCTGTCTCCGACATGTCAAAACAGATTTCTGTCAGGAGATATTACCTATAAGGTAACCCTGTGAAGTACAGTATGTTATCTGTAAAACAATAAATAAATACTTGTCATCAACTCAGACAAGCTTGGTTGACATCATTCATTAAAGTGAGGATAATCTAATACAAAGACAAATCATTTATCTTCTATAAACAAGTAACAATTTTGTTGAGTCAGTTTATTGGTAAATTAGGTAAGAGCGGTACAGTCACGTAAGTATAATCATTGAACCAGTTAATTAGATTTGTTCTGATATATTTCTGTTGATGTTTCATATTCACATATTAACATCATTAAATGAATTAAAATGTATCATGATATAATTTTTTCCACATTTTGCCTTTATTTTAATCCATTGTGTGTGTAAATACGTACTAATATAGCCGAGATTCTGCTGTTAACCAAAACTATGGTCAAGAATAGTGCATAATCATCTAACTAATGTTAGTGCCATATTTATTATACTGTGGCTGCAGCGATCCATCCGAAATGTGTATATTTATTTAATTTAATTAATTAATTACATCTGCATCCCTCAGAAAAAAATTAAACAAACAACACAAAAACATCCTGTGAGCAATGTGATAATTAAATGAACAGCTCAAATGTAGTAGTGGTGTAGCAATATCTACAGATGAAGAAGTCTGTTAAATGTGTGTGCTTATTATGTTAACTAAATTCTGATGTTTGTGCAGCAGATCCTTGCCATGGTTGGTGCAGGTGACAAAGGGTAGAACCTAAATACAGTATATTATAGGCCAAGGGATGTTTGTTATATGCTAAATATATCTACTATGGGCTTTTTTGAACTGGAGTCCAACACGAGTAACCTAAGAATGAAAAGCACCGTCTACATGCTAAACTGCTCTGACATTTGTAGCTGGTCATTTGCTTCTGTGTGTGTGTGTGTGTGTGTGTGTGAAGGGCGGGGGGGGGTTAAGTGACATCCTACAGTCTACAAGTTTTCAGCCACCTGTAGATGGCGCTGTCTCTGCAATGATTTTAGTGTTAAAACTCCTTTGAGCTTTAGTAACTTTGAATTGGTACCAAAACATTCAGTTTTATGACGTCATGCCAATGATTTGTTTTAATATTAAATGTCATGATAAAGACTTAATGAAGAGGCGTCTCATGTCAAAATATGTGTTTGATGCAGTGGCAATTGGCTACATATTATAACCATGTTTATATTTGTAAGGCTTATGTTTTCTCTTTTATATTTTCTATTCTTTGGTTTATGTCGACTAGTCTATCTGCACTCTTTGTTGTCTTCAGAACTAGTTATTGAATTATCAACCAGTGTGCTTTGTTAAAAACAGTTTTCAACACATTAAAATGATATAATGCAGCAAGATGATTATGCATGTTATTATTAAGATTATTGGATTATTATTGGAAAGTGTTGATTAGTTTTTTTAAGAGAACCAAGTACTGTAAAACTGGCTAATCATTCAATTTGGAATGATATGAGGTTAGTCCTAACATGTCACAAGTCGTACCTTGTGAGAGACATTAAAGTGAAAACTAAATATACATTGTGAGTGGTAGTATAACACTCAATACACTGTATTTCTGAATGTGCAATGTGTAAGTTATCAAGAAAGAAAGAAAGAAAGAAAGAAAGAAAGAAAGAAAGAAAATATGTTGTCCCAGAACATTTTAAAACTCTAACACTTTATGTTATGCATTCTGGTGAATTGGAACAATTTGTGCATTTTCTGAATTAATGCAGGGTATACATTTCTTTTTATTTGAAGGAAAACAATAAATACAGGAACCCTGGCACAATTCTAAATATATGGAATATAATGTAGTAAGAGTTGTCAAAAATTTATTGCTTTAGGCATAGGCCTATTTCATTTTTTTTTAACACATAGGCATGATATAGCCTAATCTTCTGTCCTCTTTAATTTGGGGGAAGTAAATTATACAGTAATTAATTTTAATACATGTATTAACCCCTGGAATTTAATAGCTCATATGCTCATGTTCAAAAGTTTCTGCATATTCAAAACATGTGTGTATTGGGATGATCTAAACTATAGCTGACTTAAAACAATAGTCTACTACACAACATAGGACATAACAATCTGAACCAATAGTGTAGTAGGCCTATTATAGATTATGGCTACACTGTCAACTGATTTATTACGCATACGGGCTACTCCTCCAATATCTAGTGCATCTAGTGCATCTTTCATGTTTATATTGGTGGGGACAAATACACTTGTTCTACATATTGAGGGGGACACATCCTCTGCATCCCCCCTGAAATATATGCCTATGATGTTGTGTGTAGCACAATCTGACTTGAAAGGAGAGACATTAATACATACTTGTTTGACTTATACTACAACAACAAACACTGATATTTTCTGGCTGGACAGAGGCATGTCCGATATATTTACTTTAATGACAACTGCATATTCATAACTGCCCAAACATAAAAGGGGCATGGGTAAGGCAACAACAGTCTATGGATATGCAGGCCTTGACTGCTGAGTGAGTTTTAAACAACACATCCAAACTGCTCCCTAGCCTTGGGGCATACTGGAAATGTTCCTGTTCTCACTAACTGCATAGCCAACAAAGGAACTTGATCAAGGGCTCAAATGTGCATCTTGCATGTTCAAACAGGCAGTATGCAAGTACGAAATATATTTATGCATTGTATTGTATTGTATTAGCATTATTATTTTTTATTACTAAATAGTTTGTTATGCGATACATTTTGTAATGTATATTACATGCATAATACAACAACAGTTTAATTTGGCACTGATTGAAATCTGATGTTGTGTTGGCACCTATGCTCTTCAGATGTCAGCACATTTTAATTGCAGCTGCTTAGGATATACAGTCAGGTGTGTCAAACACCTTGTCTAACCCTCCTCACAAACTGCTCAAGGCTACAACTGTTCCTATGATAGGCAAGTGTCTCCGTTTATGTTCAACATTTAATTTGAATTTTATCAGGCTAGACATTTGACCACTAGATGTCCCCCTCATATGAAATAGTAGCCTAATTAGGATCAAACAAACCTCACATAACAAAAATGAACGCATAAGTAGAAACACATAAAAGCTCATTTAATAATACATGTAATTTCGTTTGGTTATCAATATTGTTATATTTCTTAAAGTAGTGTAGATTATTACTTTAAGTTACTTGTTATCATTGCGACTTAGAATATAATGCAATCAATAATGTCAGTGTTGCACGTTGATATGGTTAACTAACGGCGGTAGAGGTAGGCTACAGTTGTGTTATTTGTAGACTTTAATTTAACATGTTTGCACTGCAGAGTGCATGCACACTGATGCCCCTCCTCTCCTCAATCCAACGTCGTCCTCTTTTCTAAAACGGAAAAACTTCTTGTGCTGGGAAAAGAAACATGGCAGACGATACAATCAAATCCAACGATAAGAGCGATGGAATTGTGGTAATAACTTTATCGAGAAAGTCGGACAGTTTTGATCAGTTATAATGAAATCCAAAGAAACAATTAGCTCAGTGGAGGAAGCGTATACATCGCACGTATTGGGTTACATACGTTGCCGTGTGTAACCCAATACGTACCGCCGTGTAAACATTATGCAGTCTTCGTTGTTGAAAGTTTTCTTGCAGATTATTAGAATGGAAAAAACGCAGTGTAAAGTGTAATGAGTGTGTGCAATTGTATCCTTTCTAGATCAAGGATCACTGGCCGGGGTATAGTTTAGACATATTCAACTATCCAGCGCAGTACGCAAGCGATTTGGAATGTGTTCTTATTCCACATGGACTGATCATGGACAGGTATTCTTTGTATTATTTAGAAAGCTGTATATTACATATAAGGTTCTAAGTAGCCTAATAATGTATTTGAGAATGCTGCCAAACTTTCTTGCGTTTAGTTAAATACGAAATTGGGTAATAGGCTACAAAAACCTGCGCCAAATGGCATAGACAATACTGTCTGTAATTCAAGCGTGCTTGGTAGAACTGGAAAGATGATACGCATTCATGTTTCTGTCGTTTTACAGGACAGAGAGGCTTGCTCGAGATATCATGGGTGACCTAGGGAACTACGACATAGTAGTGCTGTGTGTTCTAAAAGGAGGCTATCAGTTCTGTGTCGACCTTGTGGAGAAAATCAAAGCACTAAGTCGAAATTCCAACCAAACGATACCCATGAGGGTACACTTCATACGTCTCAAGAGCTACATGGTGAGACTTTACTATAGGGCGGAATGGGTCGTTAGAAGCATGATAACGACCCATTCATTAGAATCAGGTGTGTTGTAGCAGGGAGACATCTAAAACATGCAGGACAGTGGCTCTCCAGGACCAGGGTCCCCCACCCCTATAGTGAATAAGCCACACATTTTAAGCATCCTTTCTGGCAGGCCTATTTAGCATTATCAGCCATGACTGGAAAAACTCAAGTCAACCTTGTGTATTTTAAACTAATTTGTCAATTAGACACAGTAAGCAATAACAACAACAACAATCAGATCATGTGTTTTTGTATATAATATTATGTGTTTCCCTCCCCGTGTTCTAGAATGACCAGTCAACAGAGGACGTACACATTCTTGGAGCTGAAGATCTGTCTTTTTTAAGTGGAAAGGTAACAAGATGTCAGGCTTAACACACAAGACATGTCTTAAATGGAGAGTATCATCGTTCGTTTCATGATGGATATACAGTTGTTAATTCCGCTATAGCAGTAATGATCAACTAGGCCTGGTTTTACCTAAAGGGGGCAGCATTCCTACACATGCTGTCCCGTGCATTTCACAGATAAATTATATAGATTAAGTTGTTGGCATACTACTTCAATGAAACGTGTTACTTAATACATCATGAATGTATAATATGTGTAAAGGTTTGTGTGCGTGCATATTATTCCTATTTCAGTCTCTGACTAAAAACATAACTTCTGATTGCATCAGAAAGTATTTCTGCAATTGCCGTATATAACAATGATTTCAAAGGATTGCCTGTAGTTGGCAGTATCTGGACATGTTCTCAGCCAGGACTCTGGTAATATAAATCAGCTCACATGCTCGTCTGCGTGCACACATACACATCACTCACACACTCACATTCTAGAAACGGGTCCACACAGATATGCTATTTAATCAGGTGTGGCCTGAAACATAAATTCTGGATCAGGTAATACACATGAATCACTGCCATTGCAGTTATACTGCGAAATGTAAAAAAACACCTCTCTGTATGGTTGATTCCTTGCTTTTTAGTGATCAGAAATAAGTGTTATTTTATGTTGTATTTACATACGGCCTAATTCAGTCAGAATACAAAAGCCAACAAAAAACATATTCATAATGTCATCTTTGTTTATTAAAGTAACAGTAGCTAATTGCTATTGTTTTGCCTCTTTTTACATAGTCTATATACTGTGTTGTTTTGATATTTTTTTAGTTGACAATGACTAAAAATTATTTTCTTTTCTCTTTTGTGTTCTTTTTCCAAAATGCTTGAAAAAGAATGTACTGATTGTAGAGGTAAGTTAGATATGTTTTCGCTATCCTGTTGTCCCTCTGACTAAATAACACACATGCATTACTTGCTCTAGTATATCCAGGTCTAAATTAAATATGTTTTCTCATCTACAAAGAGAACTGAGTTTTAATTTAGAAAACATTTTGAATTGGCTTCTCTTTATCAGGAGCTATGTTAAAGATATAACTTTGTCAGTAAGTATATTCTGAAATGGGAAGCAGGGCATTGAGTCAATTTACAGTAATTCTACAGAATGAACGGTTAAGCAGAAATTGTATGTATCATATTATGCTACACTGCTAAATGTTAAATATATATAAGTTATATTATATGTATAATAAGTTATATGAAACTTTAATAACCATTATTCTGAAATATATTTTGTGTAATTTTATATTGTTTATAATTGGTCTGATAATTTGCTTAATTTACAAGGCATATATGCGTAGCAATTCATACATTCCTCAAACAGTGATTGCTTTAAAAAATAATCTATCCCATGCTCTGTAAAATACATTATTTGTCTCTCACAGGCAATTGTAGACACGGGGAAGACAATGAAGGCCCTCCTCAAACATGTAGAAATCGTCAGGCCAAAAATGATCAAAGTAGCAAGGTGAGTCTTCATGTTTGGACACTTTAAAACAAAACCAGATATGTGACCTGCTGGTTGAGTCACCCCTGTCTTCTCTTCCCAGTCTAGACAAGGTGGAAATCAGGGACACATAGTCCAGGTTATGTTATTCAAATGCATACTGTTTCCTTCCTTTATGACAAAACAATATTAATTATAAGCAAATATTAATTGATATGTCTGTGTTTCTCATTTTCAGTCTGCTGGTGAAGAGAGTGTCACACAGCTCAGCCTTTATACCTGATTGTATGTAGTTTACATAAAATATATTTTCATGACTCAGGCGCACACACCTCATTGCAAAAATGGTTTCACGGCATTAGTCAGTGTGATTGTCCCTGTTCAGCTTCCACTCTTGTCTTTTCAGATATTGGCTTTGAGATACCAAATCGCTTTGTTGTTGGATATGCTTTAGACTACAATGAGTATTTTAGAGACCTTGATGTAAGTATTGTGATTCATCTGACTTGAGTGATACATATGTAAAAATATCCAAAGTCATGTTGAATGTTGTAGTTGGCTTTAATACAGTTTCATTTATTTGTTTTAGCATATCTGTGTGATCAGTGAAAATGGGAAGATAAAATATAAGATGTAATTGATGGACTACAACAACAAATGTGACTGATGGAAGTATACCAACATGGAAATCTTGGACATTCCCCATATTGGCTGAAATCAGCTATGTGAACTATTTGTATGCACAATTGCATTTTTGAAAACAATTACCAGATTATTGCCAAGGAGGCTGTTTTTAACATGTTTTTAACTCTATGTTCATCTCAGTTTTACAATGTTTCTGTGCAATGCAAAATACTCTAAGTAAAATATAATTGCCAACTAATTATGCTCTACTTGGAGAATTAACAACCATCAACATATTGAAAATAAATAGAAAACATTCACATCTATTTATCAATTCTAATCCAATAAATGTTTGCACTGATAAAGTATCTTGTGTTCAAAAACAGCAATGGCTTTGTCTAGAAACACAAAGTGGTGCCGTCTGCACCATGCAACTTGCGACACTATTCCAGCCTTTGCAATGTTATGTTGAATGTTCATTCCTTCAATTCTCTGAGGGAGGATTGAAGAGAGAGGTGTATTAATGTTGATAAATAACAAACTTTCTCCAGCAATGACTACTCCACCTTTTAATTGTTTTAGTTGTTTCTTTGTTGTCACCATGCTGTTCTACCTGTCAACATTTGGCATGTTTGGTTAATATAACTTTGCTTAGTGTTTGGAAAGCTATACCTGTAAGAACTGGGTTACCCGCAGATGAGCCACAGAAAGTGTGAGCGGCTGGGCCCTTGCTAAAAATTTTTCAACCTTTAATTCTTTTCTTCTGGGCTCTTTCTATACACCTGACATCTGACTCCCATTGTTTAAGGAGGAGATAAGTGTTGCATAAACAATATTCCACCTGGCACAAGAGATCTGATAGCGATTACATTATATTAGGAGGATTGTGGTCTTTAATTAACTGGATGCAGTAGTTATATAGGTGAAACACCTACAGAAAGCCAAACCTTTCAATGTAGCACTCTGGGGTAAACTGGGGTTTATGCACTATTGAAAATATTAAAGTTCTTGTATAAACAATAACCATATTTGAGCCATTTGAATATAACCAGTTGGGCAGCTTCTGTCTTCCAAGTGACCTCCAACAAAAGCCACCATTCCTAGGAACAGGTGGCCCCTTATACTGGAGAGGCATAAAAGGGACATTTGTCAAGGCCCTGGGAATCAGAGCACATTATCTCCAATTCCAGTGAAATATTATGTGCTCTTTGGGGAGAGGTTAAACATTAAAAACATTTAAATTATGAAGTGGATAACCTACACTCACGATAAGAGTTGAAATTGACATTCCTCATACACTGCCTTACTTACTTACCTTCTATTCTATCTCTTGTTGAATGTACTAAACACATCTCAACTTAAACTGCTAAAAAATAATGTGTAGGCTATTATTTTGTAACAAATCGCTCCTGTTCTGACGAAGCTCATTTTAATAAAATATACCACATCTAAGCGGCTTGTAAAAACGACCTTGGTTGGCCGAGTCAAATACAACCACTGTTGCGATTGGCTGAGAGTACAGAAGGGCAGGCGTAGTTCCTGGAGAGCAGGGAACACTGAAAGCAAATTCCAAGTCTCCTGGTATCAACAGCCGCGTGTGCCTAACTGGCTTGGACTTGTAATAATTATTTAACATCTTAAAAGCAAAGACATAATTATGACCAGTGTTTGGAATTGCAGAACTTTGACTTGCGGTTTTTACTTAACCTACTTGCTTTTATGGACAATTGTCGTCGCGTCACCCTCCTTTTATCAGCACTTTTAAACTACACAGGTAACTTTGTTAACTATGGCTAGCCGTTAGCCTGCATGCTAATTCCAAGCGCTAGTAGCAGCTTGTTGCTGTTGTTTTGTTTGCTTATTGTTGAACTGGAATACACAAGTTACAAGCATAACATTAACAGAGGAACTAGCGCAATTAATAGCTATCATAGTCGAACTTGAAGTTACACCGTTTACTATAATGTTATTGTGGGGTTTGTCCGTTTCCCCTTCAATAACAAACACTTTGCTGACCATTGTCGGTAGGGTTAAGCACGAGAACAACAGCTCCGCGCCAGCGTTTCGTGTTGACCATAGATTACCGTACGGTACTCCTATAACCGCTAGAACCTCTCCATTTTCTCTTAATATTAGTGCGATGGTGGCGTTTGATTTTTGGGTCATAACGTAAACGTGTAACATCACACGACCATACACATTACATTTGTGGAGAGGTCTGTCTTTTCAGTAAGTCGAACGTTTATTTCGACCTCCAGATAGTCCACTTGTTGCAGGCCATTACAGTACGGTATGGTGCTGACTATTCACCGCACTTTTTAAGTTAGATGACAGTCATGTTGTGTGTTCAAGAGGATTGGAATAACGTGTTTCTTCTTAATTATATATCGTCGGGAGAAACTATATTATATAATGCATTTTTAGAAGTACGATATTAGTTATCAACAGAACCTTTCCATATTAATATTGGTCATGTGTTTGCTATCTTTACAATGTTTTTATTTTTTATTACATTTAGTTTTAAGAAAAAAATGTGTCGCATACCAGAATATACATTTTATGCTGACCACGATAATTCACTTGAAATTATGCTTTCAATATAACATGGCATCTTAGACCTGGTCTGAAATATAATACAGCCTATTTTTGTCATATGACTATTATGACCTAGCTCTAAATAACAAAAAGTGAAATAATAACTCGTGTTTTCTCTTTCTAATCTAGCTGGACTGTGAACACTACAAATAATGGAGTTGTAAAGTGAAAGCAATTACTCACCAGTTGTTGGATCTATGATTTTTCGATGTGGAACTTCACAGAACACATTATTTTATGTTGAATGATGGCATCCCGTTGGGTTCATTCTTGTGGTGAAGATGATGAGACAACCAACGCCACATTTCTGTGAGGTAAACCTGCTCAACTTTCCTGCTGTGTTTTTCATATTGTGCTATGTAATGACAGTGATAATGCATGTAATTGGTTAATGTCCTGGTTTCAAAGTAAAGCTACTCTTTATTTGGTGGGGGTGACCAGTGAAGAAGTAACAGCTTTGACACCTAAGTCCGACTGTTAAAGCTGATATTCTTCCCGTTTTCTTTGCCTGGGTCTAAAGTGCTTTAGGGTTTGTGTTTTGGATTTACACTTTCATGAATCAGAATATCCTGTCAGTGTTAATACAGTGTGGAAAAGAAGTGGAATGTAAGCTTAGTGTGAGTCCACTCTGGTAGGTTTTAAGTTGTTTTTTCGTTACCAGACCGTAGCCTACTTCATCTCTTAATGCAGTGGTTCTCAAACTGGGGGTCGCGAGACACAGAGGAGGGGGTCACAAGATGATTTTCAGAAATGAAATAAAATTTTTAAATGATTTTAAATGGCATAGTTTAGCCATTATTGTTAGTACAGTTTATACATTACTTTGATGTATCTACTACTAGCCTGTATTAAAATACTATCAAATAATATGGCTGTTATTGGCATGGCATTTTTAATTATATTATGGTGTATTGAAACATAGTTTAAAATATACCGTCCACTTTTACATCCCTGTTTTCCATTGTTGTGAAAAGATTCAGAGGAATCAGCAAGGAGATAACACATGGGACTGTTATAGGACAAATAGCCTAATTAACCTCCTATGGTAAAGATTTAGTATTGCTGGTCTGATATTGTTAATAGGTTTACCGCACACTTGTTAAGCATTGTCTACAACAGCACTTGATGATACATCCTGAAAGTAGTACTTTCTCTTAGTGGTTTGTCTCAACCACACACTGCCACACACTAATTCATGTGCTAACTCTGTGCTGGAAACCCCCAGACGTCTGTGGCCCTGGGTCTTTCTGGGATATAATGATTCAATAAGTATTTTGAGAAGTTGTATTTGAGTGGATATTCCTGTAAAGGCACAAACCCTTACCCTGAGGTTAGGCAGACAGTTGAAGGAGGCAGGCCTCTTGCAATTCTTTCTGTGTGTGTGTGTGTGTGTGTGTGTGTGTGTGTGTGTGTGTGTGTGTGTGTGTGTGTGTGTG
>JAODUE010000009.1:1869337-1879965 GCA_027564755.1 Amblyopsis hoosieri
TGACACAGATTCTGAGGGAGCACCCTATGGCATCGACTGGATTTCTATATTATCAATAATGTAGTTATCCGATTAATTGAAAAAATGATCAATTAATCGAAAAAATAATCGATAGATTAATCGACAAAAAAATAATCGTTTGGTACAGCACTACACACGTTTAAAGTCCACATGTAATAAAACATATAGACATTGCCAGGGGGCTTTGTTTCTTCCCTGCTGTCCTTAAACTATCGTTGCTCCTTTTGAAACACACCGCCTGTCCTACTGTCATTAACGTCTTGTGTGTGTGTGTGTGTGTGTGTGTGTGTGTGTGTGTGTGTGTGTGTGTGTGTGCACGCGCGCGCATGCGTGTGCATTTTTATATTGCTAGGCTCTGGATGGGCACAAGTCTTCAGATGACTCTGGATCCAGAAGGGATTCCTCTTTGGACATTTTCCCTGATTCCTCCAAAGAAGGCTGGCTTCATTTCCGGCAGCTTAGCACGGATAAAACCAAGGTGTGCTCACGCACTCTTCATTCAAACAGACGTAGAGGTCCCGTGAGTGTTTTGGTTCCAGAGGTGTGAAGGGTTTTCTCCTCCGTAGCGTGTTGGTGGCGGCAGCAGATCGTGGAAGGAGATGTATGCGGTGCTACGAGGCCACTCCCTCATCCTCTACAAAGACAAGAAGGAGGGACTTTCCCACGCCTCCTTGCCGTCAGACGAGGACCCCCAGCCAATCAGCATTAAGGCCTGCTTGATTGACATCTCCTACAGTGACACCAAGCGCAAGAATGTGCTGCGGCTGACCACGTCAGACTGCGAGTACTTATTCCAAGCAGGAGGCAGAGAAGACATGCTGTGCTGGATCAGAGTCATCCAGGAGAACAGCAATTTGGATGAGGAGGTGGGTCCATGTATAACATGAGGGTGAGGAGGTGGGTCCATGAGGAGGTGGGTCCATGTATAACATGAGGGTGAGGAGGTGGGTCCACGTGTCACGTGAGGTTGAGGAGGTGGGTCCATGTATAACATGAGGGTGAGAAGGTGGGTCCATGTGTCACGTGAGGGTGAGGAGGTGGGTCCATGTATAACATGAGGGTGAGGAGGTGGGTCCATGAGGAGGTGGGTCCCTGTGTCACGTGAGGTTGAGGAGGTGGGTCCATGTGTCACGTGATAGTGAGGAGGTGGGTCCATGAGGAGGTGGGTCCATGTGTCACATGATAGTGAGGAGGTGGGTCCATGTGTCACGTGAGGGTGAGGAGGTGGGTCCATGAGGAGGTGGGTCCCTGTGTCACGTGATAGTGAGGAGGTGGGTCCATGTGTCACATGACCGATTGCTGGGCTTTTGCTGAAGCATTCCTCTCACTGTTTGACTGCTGTCTGAGATGGGTGTTGCTAAGGAGCAAGTCCACATCAAATAAACTAGTTTTCTAGTTTTTTATTACTTTTACATTCACCAAATAGAGTCACTTCACTTTCAGCGTCACGGTTTCTTCATGTTTCTGGCCAAATACACAGGACAAGCACAACTATTATTAGTATCATCGTTTGTTCAGCTGTGCCGTTAGTAACTTGTTTCTCTAGAAGACCAGTCTTTCAGTTCAAATACACCGCTGGCATTTAGTGATTAGATATGCTCATTGATAATCTCTAGTGATTGTGATAACCCTCAGAACACAGTGTCTGGTTTGATAATGTGGGATACTAAGGTAGCCCTAGTCACCATAGTTTTGAATGTGGAAATATCACACTTTATTTTGTAGATTGCATTCTGCCTTGGTGTGTAAGCTCTAGTATCATCAGTGTGTTAGGCTAGTCTCCAATTTTGGAGAGGATATTTCCATAGGTTTTGTAATCATCCACTAAAGCTTTTCGAATTTGCTTATTTCTGCTAATTACCATGAAATAAATGTTAAAAACTCCGTCCCAGTGGAGTTGTAGTGCATTGTGTTTGGATTCACTATTTGATGAAGAGCACATGCACACAAATCCCTGGAGTGTGTATTTGGGCTGCTTGGCCTGCCACCTCCATCACTCTGTCCCCCAGTGGCCAGAATTGGTAATTTTTATGGGACGAGTTACATATTACATGCATGGCTCGCGTCTTTATCATAAACAAGTGATAAGGAGGAAATAAATGTCCCTGGTGTTACAACTGGGAAAACCCCAACATAAGGCCACTATCTATTTATTTATTTTTTTGGTTTGAGTCTATCAATCTGTATGCAGTTTCTAATTAACTGTACTGTATCTCCCATGTGTAATTTAAGAACGCTGCTATCACAAGTAAGGACCTGATCAGCAGGAAGATCAAAGAATACAACACCATGATGAGGTATGCAGCAGCTTAGCATTGCCCCCTGGAGTTGAGAGCCAGTACTACATTTCTTTACACATTTTTCATCCAAGCCTAACTATTTGTGTGAGTTTATATATTTTGGCAATAAACTGTTTTCTTTTGGTCCAGCATGCCTAGCAGCAGGTCAGAACCGTCTCCCAAAACCTCCCGTCATTCTCTGAGCATCAAACAAGCCTTCGGTGGGAGTAAAGAAGCCAAGAGTCACAGCCCCCATTCGCCCAAAGCTGGAGAGGAGAGGCGAACTCTGAAAGGTACAGCTGTGTTTCAAATAAATAGAAATATCGTCTTCCCCATGTATGCTCCCTCAAAGTGAATCCCGTCTCATGAGCCCACGCTGGCTGTCTTTACTCCCCAGCAGATGACTCCAGTCCGCTGCGGGACAGAGCAGCGTGGAAAAGGAGCATTCCTGGAATAATGAGGAAGCCCTTTGAGAAGAAGGCAACAGCCGGTGTCACGTTTGGCGTGCGCCTGGATGACTGTCCACCCGCACATTGCAACAGGGTAGGAAGCTCTATGTTGAAGGTGCTCAGCGTATGGCGCCGTTCCCTTGCGCCAAGTGGAGGTTCTCATGGTCGCCCCTGTTCCTGTGTTGTGTAGTTTGTCCCTCTGATTGTGGAGGTGTGCTGTAATGTGGTGGAGGAGAGGGGTCTGGAATACACTGGGATCTACAGGGTACCAGGGAACAACGCTGCCATCTCCAGCATGCAGGAGGAGCTTAACACCAAAGGCATGGCTGACATCGACATCCAGGAAGATGTGAGTGAAGTCTGCACACAAACACACTTCTAGTTCGTAGCAGAAAAGCCTTTTTCTCATACGATTTTCTTTGTACCACAGAAATGGCGGGACCTCAATGTTATCAGTAGTTTACTAAAGTCCTTCTTTCGGAAGCTTCCAGAACCTCTTTTTACAAATGGTGAGACATTTTAATTTTCTCTGGAAAATGTATAATAGATTATCTATTTAAGAAGCACAGTGTGGGTGTTTGTTATGCTACAATTTATTTTGTCTCTAAATTATTCTTCTTCTCCCCCACATAGAAAAATATGGAGAATTTATCGAAGCCAATAGGACAGAGGATTCAGTTGAACGATTAAAAGAGCTCAAGCGACTGGTGAGTAAAATCAGATTGCATCTTAAAGACATACTGTAAGTATACTTTGATGTAACATTCAGTTGGTTCCTTAACTTAACTGTCAAACTCTGTTTTTGCAGATCCATGAATTGCCTGATCATCACTATGAAACGCTCAAGTTCCTCTCTGCTCACCTAAAGAAAGTCGCTGAAAACTGTGATACAAATAAGGTTGGGATGTTAATGATGGTTAATACATGGTTTCCTCATTGTGATTGTGTGAACAGCAGCTCACGTAAATTCAAAGATACATTCTGGTGAATGAATGTCTGTTTGCTGTTAATTATAGTTTATTCAAGCTAATGCAATGGCACTTTAGTCTCCACCCCATATTTGAAAGCTTTTCCATTCACAGCGCAGAAAGGATAGGCAGGATTAGTAACAGCTCCCACTGGCCTGTATGTGATAAGTGCAAGGTTGCAGCCTTAAGTACAGGAGTTATTCTGCTTATTGTAACTGTCTTCTCAGATGGAACCTCGTAACCTGGCCATCGTGTTTGGTCCGACGTTGGTCAGAACCTCCGAGGACAACATGACCAACATGGTCAATCACATGCCCGACCAGTGCAAGATAGTGGAGAACCTCATGCAGCAGTATGACTGGTTCTTCACAGAGGAGACTGACGAGGACCCTGTAGTACGTGGAGATGTACTCCATACTATTACAAATGCATCAGTTTGTTACCCTGTAATCTGCAGTGGGCCTCTACATGGACCATAAGATAACTGATTGCTTGTTTGGATATATAATTAAACCAACACACAACATACATTTATTTATTTTTTTATAAAATATTTCAAACTGAAACTTATGTCCCACCACAGAGCATATTGCGTCCCTTTAGATGGTTCCAGTGTTGACAACAACTGCTACACAGCAAATATTCTTTTCCGATCACATGATGTGGTTGTATTCTTTTGAGCTCCTTGTTCTCCCACTTGCTCACTGTGTTTGTACGCTCTGCTCTCTTGTTGCTCTCTTGTTGCTGCCTGCAGACCACAGCTGAGCAGGAAAGTACATTGCAGTCTCAGCCGGTCCCCAATATTGACCACCTGCTCCCCAACATCGGACGGACCTCTGCTTCGACAGGCGAAGTCTCAGGTAGCTTCTCTTCCTAGAGCATGACGACAATATCCTTGCCTTACTAATCAGCCACAGCTCAAGTAAAGGGGTATTGCTCATGGCACGGGAAAGGGATCTGTAGATTTCAGTTTAAAATGTATGCTTACAAATGCTCTGCTCTTTGTTTCTTCGCTTATGGCCAGACCATTTAACTAAATTATATTTCTGTTGTTGAAATCATGTTTCAACACATTTTGGGCCTCCCATGTTAGAACTTGCTGAAAAATCACTTATTTGCTTTGACAAAAGGTATTTGTCTTTTGTCAGGTTGCTTTTATTTTCACGTAGACGCTAGTCTGCAGCATTCTATTTTGTTGAAACATTATTTTGCTTACTTATTTAGTTTTTCTCCCTGTGCTTTCCGTTTGTTGAGGTGACTTCTTTTCTTTCCGTTCTCTTTCCTCCCCTCCTCCTTCTCTCGAGTAAAACCCGGCATGTTCTTTCTCAGAGACACAAAACCGGTTAAACGAACTGACCCAAAATGGTGGGAGCTGAACCCCCTGCTGACCTCTGACCTTCTGTGTGTAGTGTGCTGTTTTTCCTCCCTTGTCCCTGTCCAGCGCTCACACACTACCCAATGTTGACACAGGCCAAGTGGGCGGCGTCTGCCACTCGCTGATGTCACTGATGGACACTGTTATGTCAGTGATGGACAGCTGGGACTGTAGGAGGAAGGACGAGTGTTGTGCCCAGTGTAGCTGCCTAGTCTGCAGAAACCCGCATCTCTTGTAAATTGGGTGGAAGGAGGAGAGAGAGGGATTCAAAAGAAAGAAAGAGAAGTGGATGTTTGTCATTATTCCTGTGGTGTGCACGTTTTCATATTTAAACGAATATGGTCAAAACTGAAGGGGGATACAGAGCGACGCTGCTGTGCTCCTTTTGTCTCTGAAAGCCCTTCTGCTGTTTCTTGTTGTCTCTAAAGCTGATCGCGAGGACAAGTAGCATGGTACGGTCAACCTCGGGCTCTCCCGGTCATGTGGCACAACCTGTCATGGTGTCTGACGGGGCGGGGAAGGGACACACACACACACACACACACACACACACACACACACACACGCACACACACCTACAAGACCATTTCTGCAGCTTGTACAAATTGACAGTGGTAATACCACCTATAGTGGGCCTGTCACAAACGGGAACTTAGTGCAGGTCTACATTTGACTTTCCATTACCATGATTTACAGTAATATAATCAGTAACGTTAGCATCTTCTGTTTTTGAGCCTCCATATTCTACAGTGGGACAGCTAACATTCCACCCTTGACACAAATCTGTCATTGATTTTACAATGCCACATATCTGTAGCCGTGTTTCAATGTGGTTTTGATGTATTGACTCCCTGCATTTGTTCAGTGCAAGCTTTCAGCTATGCTATTGTTTGTGGAGGCTCAGGCATGTATTGTAGTGATGTATGTAATCCATGTAGTAATGTACACATGCCTGCACTAGAGATTGTTTGGTGTGGATGGTTGCTTACTCTGCTTAGTCCCACTGTAGTCTATGGAGACTCAGCAAGAGAATTCTCAAGTCTATTATTTGATTATGTTTTGGCAAAAAATATGAGATTCATAAGATAGGTCCAGTTTGATATTGTTTATTTTTTACTTGTTAGCCAGAGGGTTTGTTTTAGTTGCCCCCCTTTGTCATTTGTCAGCTTTGGACCTAATGTTTGTGATGTCGTAACATGAATCTCATTTGTTCCCATGACTAATGTTTTACATGTCAATGTCTCACATCAAACTCTAACACTTGACATTGATTTTCATTATATATTTTTATTTAGTTTATTTATTATTCTTTTTTCCCCCACCCAGTGACTGATTTGGTTTTTAGCTATGTATCTTAATGGTATGTCAGTAGCACTCACCTGAGGCTTAGTTATGTCCAAATCCATAACTTGGTGTACTTCCCGTCATCCCACCTTACTGGTTCAGCTCAGGCCTGTTTAACTATAGGCTTGTTCTGTGTGACGTCTGAGCTGGTAAAGAGTGCCTGATGCTGGTTGTTGCTGGCTGTGTGATGCTCTGTGACTGGTCCGTGATGTGCCGTCGATCTATAGTTACGCGAGCATGAGCCGCTTCATGTCTTGGTCTCCTGCTGGGGTCCACTTCATCGCCGCCGCACCATCTCTCACCATCTCTGGCCTCGCTCTGTGCTTCCTTTTCTCCACCCTCGTGCGTTCGCTCCGTCTCTCCTCTCTGTGCTGAGAAAGCGCAGCGACTGCCGTTCTCCGCTCACCAGCGCCCATCTACTGCAGTAATTTGTCCAATTCGCTCTCTATCTGCTGTTACCATCCTCCCTGTTTCTCTTTGTCTGTTTCTTGACTGTTGTCAGCTGCTCGCTGAGGCGGTAACATTCTTTGTTTTAATGATTCTCTTGTTTCCATGCAGATTCAGCATGTAGCGACTCCTCCAAATCAAAGGTAACATTTCTCTCTTGCCTACTTGTCTTGTTTTACAGGGACACTCCTGGATTGTCTCTCCCCAAACTCTCTTCCAACACGTTGGGTGATTATTTTGGGTTCTAGAACACAATCAAGGAGTGTAGTTTTATTAAGTTTTTCATTCCTGTCTGTACCATGCGTTTGCTCTTAGGGACCTGCATTTCTGTGTGTGTGTATGTGTCTAGAGGCTGGTTAGTTTTGGCTGGTCAGCGTGTAACACTGTTGTGTGTGTGTGTATGCAGGGCTTGTGGGGGTCAGGGAAGGACCAGTGTAGCAAAGAAATGCTGCTCTCCTCCATATTCGTCAGCCGCAAGCGCAAGAAGACCCCAGAGAAGGCCCAGCCCAGTAGCTCAGACGACGAGCTGGACTCAGTGTTCCCCAAGAAGGAGCTCCCGGGACGCGGCCCTCAGAGCCAGCTTCCCTGCCGTCCCAGGAGCAGCCACACGGAGGAGGAGGAGCGTGAGACGGACGACGCGCTTGAGAAGGAGATGCCCCGGAGCGGCGGGAGGGATTCTTGCTCCAGCATCCTGCTGTCTCAGCCTTCGCCCTCCTCCCCGCCTCCTCCCACACATGCCTCCTCCGTCCTCCAGAGGGCACACGCCTCCTCTCCCCTGCCCTGCCACTCCCCCTCCCTGAGCTGTGTCGCGCCAGGGCCGACCCAGCGCTCCCCGTCGGAGCCTCCCTCCACCTGCGAGGACACGGTGTCAGACCTGGGCACAATGAACAGCACCAGCTCCCAGGCCTCGGGGCCCCGGGCCAAGCCCAGGGAAGGCAGGGCGACCGTGGGCCCGGACACCGGGCCCGCAGGCCTGGGGGCGGAGGTGTGCTCCATCACCTCCGACTACTCTACCACCTCGTCCATGACCTACCTGACGTGCCCCGACCTGGGTGCGCTCGGCCCCGACGTGCGCTCCGTGGTCGGGAGCAGGGGCGGCGAGGACGACGCCGACGACGAGCGCAGCGAGCTAGTGAGCGAGGGGCGGCCCATGGAGACGGACAGCGAGAGCGAGGTGTCGGTGTTCGCCGCGCCGCGGCCCCTCCCCTCCCACCGGCTCATCGAGTGCGACACGCTGTCCAGGAAGAAGGCCCAGCGGCAGCCCACCGACAGCTGCTCCTCCCTGGATGCGGGGCAGGGGGGCGACAGGCTCTCGCGGGCGCCCGCCTCCACCAAGGGCCGCTCCACCGCTAGCCTCGGCTCCTCCTCCTCATCGTCCTCCTCGTCCTCCCGCGGCGAGGAGGCGGAGGCGGCGTGGCGCCTGAAGATCACGGACCGCCTCAAGTTCCGACTGCGCTCGTCCGCCGACAACATGTTCGGCGTGGGCCCCCAGAGGAGCCGCTCGCCCGAGGGCCGCGCCAGGAAGAAGAACATCCGGCGGAGGCACACCATGGGCGGCCAGAGGGACTTTGCCGAACTGTCGGTGCTGGGCGACTGGCAGCAGCAGGGCGCCGGCTCGCGCGCCGAGTTGTCGGCCGTGGACCGGCTAAAGCCCAAGTGCAGCTCGCAGGACTTCTCCATCGGGGACTGGATCGCCCGCGAGCGCCACCGCACCAGCAACCCCGAGGTCAGCCTGGACTCGTCTGAGCAGCAAGGGGTGCTGTGCGGCCCGGAGCCTCTTCCCCGTGGGGCTTCCTCCACCTCGGAGCTCCTGCCCAACGGAGAGGCTCCCCAGAGTAAGAACCTGAGCCTTTCGGCCACCGCCCACCCTCACAAACTGTCCAGTGCCCACGTGGTCCACTCTCGTTTCTACCAATGCTTGTGAGAGCTGTGGGACTTGCTGTTGTGATTTAACGTTGAGGTCCAATTATCTGTGAGACGTGTACGTATTTGGGAGTGTCGTCAGTGTAAACATGTCTGTTTTTTTTAGATGCGAGTGTTGTTAGAATGAGCATGTTGTACAGAAACTGTTAGCTGCTGTGTGCCGGTGTGCTGTCTGAGAGGTGTGTGTGTGTGCACGCGTCCGTGTGAAATGAAGACGATTGCACACATGGATAAGTGATGTGGCTCATGTTTTAATGCACGGAACAACATTTGTTTAGTTTTATTTAGTTTTATATTTTGTCCAATGACCGTTGACTTCAGAATGGCTTAGCTGGAGGAAGTTTTGTGTCGTTGAAATCCCTGGTATGGTAAAGATTGTGAGGACCTACTGCTCCCACAACAGTGAGCTTGTCAAGTATGTTTAAGGAAAAAGATTAGAAGCTTAAGTAAAGGTTGTATAGAGGTTACGTGGCTTTAAGGTCAAACTAACTTGTAGAATGAGTAAGAAGTAGCTAGGACAGAACCTTGGTATTAAAGAGGAAATATTTTTGTGAAAAGAGGGTTATAATGTCTAAAAGTTGGTGATTCCTTCAGTAACCAAATGAAGAATGTACAGTCGTGCTTGCTGTAATACTGACTAAAAGCTTTATTTGCTTGTGTTTCACCCTAAAGTGAACATATGCCCCTTTTTATTTCTCCCTACTTGAAGTGTGTGTGTGTTTTTGGTACGGAATGTGTTGGGACTGCCGCACAAGCACTGGGGCCTTTCTCACGGTACATTGTGACAGTTACACTGGACTTATGCAAACGAGTGACTTAAATTCAGTTCTCGAGTGACACAAAGTACGGTAAACAACGTCCCTCTGATGCAACATGATATGCTGTGTATTAGTTGATGTGCTTGTGATTACATGCTGTCACTTAACCGGTGTGAGCTTGCAGATAATAAGTCAGAGGATGAGAAAAGAATAATTATATCAAATAGTTTTCTGTTAATAGGAAGTGCCTCGCGATGAAATGTAAGGGTGCCATATTGTCATGAATACACTACTGTGAATGACGTTCTTGACGTCGATTGACACGTCCATTCTACAGGTTATGTAACAAATGCCGAGCTTCCATTCCTTAGGCATTCCACTCTGGTCTTAATGTATTTTATACATCAACTATTTTTCCCACCATTTTGGATTTTAACAGAACTTGAATTTTAAATGAATTGTAAAATAAGTAACTTAAAATGTGTATATAGATGCCATGTTTTAGCTGCTTTCTCACCATTTCCATCAGATTGCAGGATACATGTAAGTACAGTATTGCAAGATATTGCTTTTGGCGTCTTGGTGGGCAACATGGGTGGGTGGAAGGTACTACTTTATGACGGAGACCCTGCATGTGAAAATGCTTCATTCAGCTGAACCATTTGTACCAATGCTGTCTGCCCCTTGGAGGGGGCGCACACTAAAACACTGGAAATAAATCTTGTAAATGGCAAGTTTGTGTTTTGTTATTGATACTAATTGCAATCCTAAAGGTATAAACATGATATTGACTTAAATCATCTAGTCTATTGACATTGAAAATAATTATGCCAGCACCAAAAGCAGATTTTAAGGTAAAATTCACATTGTGTATGCTGTTGTGCTATCTATTGGACTGTACAGTGCATTAGCTTCTTACCTGAAGTCGTCTAGGCTTTAGATATGTTGCATTTCCGTCTCACCATATACAGTAGCATATACACTCATCTAAAGGATTATTAGGAACACCATACTAATACTGTGTTTGACCCCCTTTCGCCTTCAGAACTGCCTTAATTCTACGT
>JAODUE010000009.1:1880065-1927906 GCA_027564755.1 Amblyopsis hoosieri
TGAAATCGTAAACACGTACATTTTGCTCATTTCACGAGGGTTATATTACATAGGTTATAACTTATGGCTCAACCAGTGCTTTTTGTGTATTTACATCCTTTGAAGAGCTAATACGAGCCATAATGCACATTTCAGCTTGCCAAAAAGCTGAAATGTGCTTTTTCATTGTGATTTTGCGCCTTCCGCGGGAGAGCGCAAAATCACTTTCTGTCAGGAAATCACTTTTTGGCACAACACCGGCAGTAGGCGTATGCGGGAGATTACAGCACAATTGAGTTCAGGTATTACTCAATAGCTGTGTGGATATTCTTTATTTTAACAAGTCACGGAAAATGGTGCAGATGCCAGCTAGCACGTTGTCTGCCTTGAAACCAGTGTGGTCTACTGGCCTGGCTCTTGAGAAACTGCGCTACGTTCCTCCCACGTACAGCTATAGTGCAGAAATAGTGCCACGAATTTGGACAAAACCTTGTTTGCGCGCCCGCGCCTGTAACGCTCCCTGCGTGTGCGCACTATACGCATCATTCGCATTCTTGTTAGCAGAGCGTGCCTGCCTGCTTGTGGGGCAGATATAGCTCTCTTATTGGTGCGAGTGATTCTCCAACAGCCAGGAGAACAATCCACGCAGATATCCTGTCCTTTTGAACCTGTCGCCTGTCAGCGGAAAAGGCACGCGTTCAATAATGGGAGGAGATGTAAGAGGAACCCTTTTTGCTGGTTAATATTCATGTATAGAGAATGTTAGTCATATAGGCTACATTCTGCATCTGGTCATTAATCAACAGGTGTTCTATATCCCCTGGTCAGATATTATCACAGAATGAGGTATTTTGAAAGGCCACCACACACACACACACACACACACATATTGATCCATAGCTTTGCCATGCAACAGAATATGCCAATGAATATGCAGTCATGATGTCTGATGACTGAGTGTGCTTGATATTTGCAGACAAACACAAAACAAACACAAAGGGTTGAAATACACTGTTCAGTGAGCATCACCCGTTAGGGCTTACATTCATTATTGGGTCTAATTTATTTAATCAAATATATTTTCAAAATATTATGCCATTTTATAATGTGTGGGATGCAAAAACATGTTTTTACTGCTAGTAGTATGCTCTTAGTCTTAACGGCACCCACAAAGTAACGTTAAGTGGACACAATTGCATGTTACCTGAATATTTGAAAGAGGAAAGAAGATGCAATATGAACATCATTGGCCAAACAAAACAAAAAAAAAACATAGGATATATAAATTACCAACAAATAGTGATTATTAAGTTACCATACACATTAAAGGAGGCATCAGCTATTTTGCTTTTACGTAATAAAATAACACAAATGCAGGGTATTGTTGTCTATTGCACAGCTAGCAATAAAGCCTGTCAGCAGTACATCTTAAATCTGTCTTTTATGTATGCATGTGTTGCATCTATGTCTATGCTTCTAGTACTATATTTCCACATTGCCCCTTCTTTCTCAAGTGCAGTTATTAGTTAGTTAATAGCTACATTATTGTAATGCACAATCGAAAACAATACTGTTGCATAGAATACTACCTCCCCCTAGTGTTCAGTAAATGTTTAACATACTGTATGTCTGAAGGACAGACAGACAGACAGACAGATAAACAGATAGATAGACAACTAGACTTTTTTTAAACTGACAGCACATAGCATTTTCCTTTTATACTGCACATAAACTGTATAATGCATGTAGCTAAAAATTAGTTACTGGATATACCACTGTAAAAATATATCAACTCAGCAGTGAAAAAAAGTAGGGATTCTAGGCATTTACAAGTTAGCTGGAGATGTTAGGGACCAAATTCACAAACTTTTGGTTTAAAGTCAATCACCCTAACGACCATCCTGCTCCTATTACAAAAAGAGAGAGAGTTTTCAGAAATCTCTCTGCTTGGCTATTATAGAGGATAATTACCACATCTACAGACTTGTAGATGTGGTAATAAATCTCACACTTGTTCTTTCAGAAGTATAATCAGCTTGAAGCACATGTGGGCACACGCACACACACTTCATTTGGTGAGGTAATGGTGTAATTTCATAGACACTGATAATGTTTGTTTTTCTCTGATGTACCAACAACAATGTGTTTGTACGGTCCAAGTTGTTACACTAGACTGAGTGACGTATGGGTGATGTCACCTGCTAAAACAGTACGATGACACACATCATTCCATGCGGTTGACACATCATTCATGTAAAGCGTATAGCTGAATACAAGGGTAACTCTGGATTATGTCTGTATAGTGCAACACAACCATTGTGGCACAGACTAACACTGACTGACTGACACTGTCTCCTCCCCCTGCATAATGCATGTGATGACGGAGATAGTTTAATGACGTCTGGGTGATCGTCTCTGTTCCCAAAGTGAGTAAACAGTGATCAGAGCGCGGGTGTCATTGGTAGCTGTCTATACTTAAAGTGTGACATTTTATTAGATGAAATATAGGAATCTTCAATTCAGTTTAGACCACCAGCCCCACTGCTTCTTAATGGGATTGAATTCAAGCAGGGGTTTACACCACATGTATAATAGAATCATTTGGGTGCCTGTCTGTCTAGCACAGCCTCTAACTCATATGTCTGTAGATGAATAATTGCCATGGTTCACATCTGCCTATATCAAAGCAAGTGCCACACTGACTACACCCTCTGACTGACATAAGCCCATCTCCTTCTCTCCGCCCAGGCCTTAAAATAAGATGAAAATCACACATTTCTTCAGAGAAAAATAAAACAAATGTTCAGCATGCCATGGAGCCCAGTGGTCATGACGGCTTTCAGATAAAAAGAATGCTAGTTAACAGGAAATATTTCAATCTTAAAGGATAAGGTTTTATGGTGAAACTCAAAATATAACAGCGTTTTATAAACATAAGGCATGCACTTGTGTCGCAAAAGATGGAGCCAAGTTACCCAGGTACAGTATTTTTATATCAATCTTCCAATCACCTAAGGGAATGCCCTTAATGGTCCGGTCAGTGGGAGATGCCGAACTCATCCTCCATGCACGTGTGCTGATTAGATTACATTAGACATGTTTGAGTTTGGCAGTGTTGGCACAGCAATGGTGGACGGACACTGGCTGGCTGTCATCCTTTCTAATCCAGTGTATGGTTCAAAATCCTTACAAAGTGTACTGCAGGTGTGTTTAGCTCCTCCCCCAAGATGATATAGGAGCCTCGTATCCGTGTATTGCCTGATGAAATGTGGTGAACACTTGGCTAGGAGAGAGATCTCCCTCCGCGGATGGAAGAATGGCTGTATTAATCTGTAGTATAAACTGATGAAACAACTGTCATCAACTTTCACACAGGCTGTTGTTAACCTCGGGGGTCTCATTTCAGGAGGTATTTCTCTTCCCTGGGTTCTTAAACTGACTGGGAAAAAGTTACATGCCCTACTGCACAAGTTCACAACAACAACAAAATCAACACACACAAAAATATTGCAATTGAAAGTGCAACACGCGCACGCATGCACACACACCAACAAAATATGAATACACTATTATTTTGTGATATGATGAGTAGAGATAGCAGTGGTATTAAATATTAAGCTCAACATCAACACAGCTGATAAAGTTTCCCTCAATGTAAGATTAGAAAGCTGTTTTAGTATCACATTAAACAACAGATCACAGTAATAGCAGATATTTCTAACCATTAAGACAAATAATACAAAGCAGCAAGAAGGAGTAAACACGTAAACTAAATTCACACTAAAGCGTAAACACATGGCTGGTGGCTATCCAGGAGCCCAGGAGAGTCAGCATATATTTACAGAGGATGAGCCCATCTGCTGAGCCAATTCTATAAAATTCACCGCCTACTCATCCATGGCTTACTAAGAAGGCCGTAAAACCTGAATGCAAAGTTTAAACTCAAGCCGCTATATTGGCAGGTACTGCAGAGTTCTTAAGTAGAATTGTTAAGGATAATTGCAATGGCAATTAACAAAGAAGCCCTAATAGTAACATGGATTGTTGCCTATTTCAAGTCAGAACATGACTCACTAAACAGGACAAATACAGATCTTGTGACCTGAAATGAAGCCATAAAAGAAACTTATTAAACCCAGACAATGGCCAAGATAATAAAGAAGCCTATTAATTCATATTTTATGATGAGATCCAGAGTTACCAAGGATAGTAGCCTACAGTAATAATAACATTTTCAAAGAGCAATGCTTGATATTTACAATATTTCCCACAGCATTTATTAAAATGAATATTAGCAAGGCTATTTACCAACATACACCCACAGGCACACACAGAGGAAAACACATTTGGTAATGTCATGAAGCGTATAATCAAATTCAACATAAAATGAAACCGCATGCAAGGCAAAATAAAGCTCTTCACAAATGCGCTCTCCCAGCATTAGACATAATATGCCACAAGCTCGGAAGATTTGATAAGTATCGGTTGCAATGCAGCGGCCTCGGCATATCAAAGCTAAACAGCACCATTCTATGCCTCACTTCTGTGGGTTATCCTCAACTTCTGAATACAGTGCTAAATATATGCAATCACATGTTGTTATAGACTGTGGAAATAATGCACAGCAGACAATTATTATCTTCACGGATCATTGTGTCTCAGTCTATCAAGTGTCTATCTTATTAAAACTCATGACACATTAGAAGAGAAATATGATGTGCAGGCTTTGCAGACTTGTCTAATACTGTACATTGAAACAAGGCAGAATAAGTGAGAGCTTGTACCTATATCTCTTTGAAAATGACTAATATGTCAACTGTCAGCAGGTCAAACAAAGATGTATCTATATGGATCTCCAGTATATCAATATTAAGCTCTGTGCTGACATAGCATGATAAGGGCAGAGAAGCACTCTGCATTAAAGTCCAGCCTTTGCTTAACCACAGCTAATGTCCATAAGGAAAGTCCATTAAGTTACTTATACTTTGGACCCTGGTTTTAGGGAGCAATACTGTATGTAGCACGGGGTAATGGGTATAGTCAAACTGATCCTATACTGTACAATACAATGCAGAAAAGAGGACGATAATATTATCACTGCATTAAAATATACTGTATATGTTGAAAACATTAAGTTTTAGGGATACTTTAAGTTTAGGTATTTGCGTGCAGTTGTAAGTGTTTAGATTGCCGACCAACGCAGTCGATTTTGTTCTCCATTAACTTACGTCCGGCCAAGCACAGTTAATAGCTCAGAATTCTATAAAATGTGCCTGAAATTCATCTACATTTTACACAAACGAAAAAAATAAAATCATTAAATGAAAAATACAACTTTTCCATTACTTCATAAAACAATGTCCAAGTAATTTACACAGGATGTTACTGTTGAATTACAGTATATTTAAGGAAAACCGTATAGAGAAACAATTAGCAAGTAACAAAAACAACATAATGCAAAGCCTATACAGTTCATGTGAACTTACAGTATATACTGTAGGAATCACCTTGCATTTTAACTCACCTGCCACAGTTTCTCCACTCGGGACAACTTACGTGCTTTCATTGTAAGTCTTGATGGACTGATGTAGTGAGAGGGGCAGGAGAAAGAAAGTGAAGAGGCACAACTGCGGGGATGCAGAGATGCTGAATACAGACCTAGTCATAAATAAGACACACCTTAGCTCTCTGGGAGACTAATCCCATACTCAGCATATCCCTATCACAGTGCCATTTACAAAGTCTGTGTGTGTGTGTGTGTGTGCGTGCGTGCGTGCGTGCGTGCCTGTGCACAGTAATAGCTTGTGTAAGGATATTTATTCAATACAGATTTATATAATAAGTGCTTGTAATGTATGGTAAATGTATATGTGTGTGTGTGTGTGTGTGCCTTTTTCTGTGCGCATGCATACAGTACGCCTACACTTAGCTTACTGCTAAAATGTAACCGCTGGACATGTCATCAAAGGAGAGCCCATGCATCTACAGCTATCAGCATGAATCTTACACCGGCTATCTCACCACTGCAGGCCTGGTCAGGCTACTGGAGGTGCCCCTACGGTGTCAAACAGATCGCCTCCGTCAAAACATGGCCCCTCAGGGGTACATGGGACAAGGCCAGAGAGCTTAGCCGCCCCACAACAGTCAGCCCTGAGCTACTTACTGGGGCTATCACCCTTCATCTCTCCGTTCAGCTCAGATCAGCATTACACTCCGCAAGCAGTGGGGGGGGGCACTTTATTGGGTTTAACACAGGGCTGTTTATCTCTTCTCTCTCGTGCTTAAGCACACGTACCAAACTTTGCGATAACACATTTGTGTATGAAGACCGGTCGCACTATAATGTAGTGTTAACACGACTACAATAAAGAGTAGCATGTTAATGTGTTCCAGCAACAATCTCTGTACATAAACATTTAAGGTTTTATAGAAGTGCTTCCTCCAGACCGTTACATCAAATAGAATAAAGTTGTAATAAAGTGCCTCCCAATATCTGTTGCTGTACGGCCGAATAACAGTGTCAGCTGGTGTCTAGAATTAGCTGGGTTTATTTATCCCAATGTGGGTCATAATGTCATTCGAACAAGGTGTCTCACAGGAGTCTGGCACACAGAAATAAAACAGCAATACGATTGTTCTATTCCCACAATGCAACAGGCAATCTGCAGAGTGCTAGAATATCAATATGTGTGGCTCAGCTTTATGTGCTTTGTATACAAATATAACATGATTCCAAATCAGGGAAAGAAAATAAGTATATCCCCCTTTTGTCTCCACATTCCTACCAGTAGATAATCATGATCCTTCCTCATCTCAGCTTAGTCTCTTGTGGGCCAGCCTTAACATAGTCAGCTGTCCATCACTGGGCCTCCTTCAGACTCATTCACACTCATAGTATGTATACTATAGCAGGCAGAATACTGACTATGCTGAGTGGATGTGCAGACATGTGGCTCTATTTGACCACTAGATGTCACACGAGAGCACCTGCATATCACACCAAAACTAGTGTCGCAGAGCCGGCCTTTACTTACACACAGCGCTGGCTGCTCAAGACCCGCCTATTACGGATACATAGTTGAGTGAGAATGCCAACAGCCAATGGAAATCGACAGTAATAAATAAGTGTCCGGCTTAAACTGGCATATGTATCAGACGTTCAGCACATAGTTGCTTATGTGACGTATATTGCTATGGGCAGAAGAGGCTGAGACTAGACCAAAACATGCTTTGTGACATGCATGCACAGCTGGCCCGGCTATGAACACAGGGAATAGAGAAGCTTGGATTAAAACACACACAGAGGGAGTCATTCTCTGCTCATTTCTCCACTATATCTTTAGATAGAAAATAGCTGTTTGCTCCAATATTATGTTTATAATATCCTATATAGTACCTTTAAAGATCTACAGTAAAGTGCCTGACAGAATATGATATTGATGTGTACAAAGACCTACAGTACAGTATAGTACAGTACAGCACATGGGCTGTATATTGACAGTTCAGCAATAAGGATTAAAAAATGTTTCTAAAATGGTAGAAATGCTTGTCGGGTACAAACTCGGCTACTGTAATGTATACATATTTGGGGAAAACACCAAATAAGTGTATAAAAGGATTAAAATACCATAAAAGCCCATTTAGTTATTTCCCAAGTGGGACGGGAAATGCAAATACAGTTTAAAAGTAGTTTAAAGTAAATCTTACAGTACAGACATGGACCTGGACTGTATCCTCATTTCCTTACCTCCTCAAGTGTTGAATCTGTTTGGATCTGTATGTTAATGCCTCCTCTCTAAAAATACATTCGGATGAAACTCACCTTCATTGCAAGAGGTAAAGTAGTTTTGAGGATGTTTCTTCTCACGAGGCAAAGACGGCACACAGAGTGCTAGGCGAAGCAGCAATGTCTGTCTCATGCTTTATTTAGCTGAGGGCCAGACCAGAGAACAGGAGAGGATCGGAGGCGAGTAGAAAGATACATGTCTCGCCAATCTTGGGTAAACAACCTTTGAGGCTGTTGCCGAAATACGATGCGCTCGTAACTGCTCAAGAGGGATTTAGAAACAAATACAGCACATTATGGTGGAACTACTTTCAGGTGAAATAGATGAAGTGAGGTGACTTGATGCTTCTCATAAATGTCAGAATAAATTATACATCAGCGCTATCTGAAACAGTTAACCTGGCTGTCATTGCTCTAAAACAGGCTGGTTTTATGCAACCAATGGTATTGTGTGTGTGCGTATTGTGTGTGTCCCACGGGTGTGGTCCTGCTATATCATGGCAGGGTCGATAAAACAGCCAGTGTGTGTGACACAGCGGATTACTGCTGCCTGGTCGCAGTATAGAAAACACAACAGGAAGTCTCTGTAGAACTGACAGCTCCACTCTGGAGGTCTAATTCTATTGGACAGAAGCAGCGACAGAGTAGCGTGGCTAATGCTGCCGCTTATTGTAACATTCCGTCTCACTTTTCACTACACTCTACTGCCAATCGACAGTAGTAGTGGTTCTCAACAACGGGTGCAGGACCCCTGGAGATGACACAGGAGGCGATCAGCGAGATACAAGGATTTTCTTAATATTTCTAATTCATTTAGTTAGATTACATGCTTGGTTTTAACTGGAGGGGGACGGGGGGTTCTGTAGCTAACCTGGCAACCCTACAGGCTTCTTAGAAGTGCAGTATCTCCCAATCTTAATGGTATAATTGTGAATCTCTCCTTGACGGCTGTGTCACTCTGCCTCTTTACTGCCAGAAAGGCACTGTGCCGTATAGTCAATACAATCCCTCAGCCAGCAAGCAAACTCTAAAACCCCAACTGTTATTACACATAATCCCCCTCAACTCCTTTCTGATGAGATGTGACATTATTGATCTCCTCTTGGCTGTGGTCATGACGTCGTGGGTTCGTTGTCAGCTGTGTTTACTTTTAAATCAGCCCAACGACAGAAATAAATGCTCCTAGGCATATTGGTTTTTTTCCTTTCAACTGATTTTTTGGGTTATCCGTGTTGACAACGCATGGCAGAGTGTGGTCTGAACAGATGCCTGCCGCAATGCCTCGAGGGTATCCTCTATACTTGTAGCCTCTGACGGAAAAGACGCATTAGCTATGGCTTTGCATACAAGGCAGTGTTTGCATTCACAGGCAGAACTTTGAGAACCCTTTTACACAGTATAAACCCTAAAATGCCTGCACTGAGCAGAAGCCAGTCTGATTTTGACTGCTCAAAAGTAACACTTCAGACAGCTAGGCTGAAGTATAATCAAACATGGAGCACAAGAAGAATGGGAAATGGATACAGGCTGGGCAAAGGCTGTTATATAGCTTTCAAGACACAGGCACGATGTTCTAAGGAGCAGAATACAAATGCAATGGAATATCTGTAGCGAGAGTCGATCCCTGGTGGGAGAGAAGGGAAATGCACATGAACCTCGCTCCCAGTAACGAACAGTAATGACGAAAACAGCTGTCAAATGAAGCGATTTGTCTCCGCATGAATATTTAACCACCAAATGCCAACCAAGGGACACGGAATAAGAGACAAAGTGGTGGGAAAGGGAAAGCGAGATGGGAACAATAAAGGCAGGCAACGCATGCGGGTGGGAAACAAAGCCACACAAACTCTTAACAGATAACAGTCTGTATATTGCTTCCCAGCAGACCATTGGGAACGATACCAGAGACCAAAGCTAGACAGCTGATAAGCAAGACGTCTCTTCTCATCGTGGAAATGCAATGGAGAATGTCTGTATTATAACACGGACCAATATTCCCTGTCAGCTGCAGCGATAATACACTAAATCATCAGATGGGAGAGGGATAAGAGCTGGGCGGAGTCAGCGGTCGTGATGATGTGATGATGACAGGTCTTTGGGGCGGTGTGTGTGGGGGGGGGGGACAAGGGGATGATCGATGTCCTCTCAATGGGGCTTTGAGACACTGGATGGGGGATAGATGACCTGTTGAGATTTTCTGTGGGTGTAGGCCAGCAAGAGCAGATTTATATTTAGTGACAGGGTGTCCACGGCAACCAACCCCTACAGTGGAAAACTCAGGTTCAGAGAGTAGCAGAACTATCCCATTAATAATCTCCGACCTGTTTTGCGAGAATCTCACTGCCTACTAGAAGATGTTGTCTCGCTCCTTATTCAATTAACATGGGCACCGTGCATGTTAAATCCCCATGGTTTGTTTGGCATGCAGGCAGCAGGGCAACACTGTGGCATTTAACACGACCAGCAGTGAGTTGTTAATTAACAACACTGGGTAACGCATGTTAATGGTATACCACCATGTTAGGAACTGCAGAGCTTCAGCCGTTAAACAGATGGGGGGGGGCTGTTTTCGTTACTTTAGAAGACCAACAAACATAAGAGTCGGACACTGAAGGCTAATGTTCCCATGCTCAGGGCTCTCATGAGGGATGCAGGCTCTGTGTCATTTAGAGATGGCATACAGTGCAACTTTCACACAATGGTGCGTGCTAACTGAGAGCTCAGCCTCACCCGATCCACCTTTTGCAACCATGGCAACGGTCCTGCTGTGGATGATGTTGTCCCCCAGGGGATGAACTGCACTTAGCGACTGCCAGTGTGACCTTCATTACGTGACAAGGACAGTCTAGGTGGTCGCAAACCTTGACTTGTATCGTACATTACACCACAAAATGGTGGCTTTCAGCGTGGGGGGTGAGGGGGGGTGGGGGCAGTCAGCAGGACCTCCCCTTGGGAAGCCACACAATCATTTCAAGATAAATGTTATTCAAAAATCTCTTTTTAAATTAGTTTTATCTTCAAATGTGAATTTCAACTTAAGTAAACAAAACAAATTAATGTCCAACCTGTTCTCTGTGGTGACTGAAATAAAAAGGAAATTAATACATTTGACATGTCTCTATTGGTTTATATAAGCACACAGTATATTCTACATTCTAGAGTCTAGACAATAGGTGGTGGTAATGCACAATGTAGACAGTAAGTGGCGGTAATGCACCAATAGCATTGGATACCAACTTCTGGGGAGTTTCAAGAAGGAACCTTGCATGTTAAACTATGTTTTGGCCTATGGTGTTGGCTCATGCCCGGGCCTGCTGAACTAGGCTTGCCTATACAGTAGTATTTACTTGTTATTATCTTGTCTATGTATTTGTGACTACATTTCTGTGCACGTGTGCTAAAGGGGGTCGGGATCCATGAGAAAAATAAAGTTGAGAATCGCCGCCTTAAAAGAAACGATTGATGCCATTTGTATGCCAGAGAAGGAAATGGTAGGAGACGGAGCATATTTAGCATAGCAATACCAGGCAGGGAGGTGGGAGAAAGACAGCTGACATTCTAAGTTAGATTTGCATAATTATGGACCCAACCTTGGAAAATGGGGACAGATCATTCTACCTCGCTGCTCTCTTATCTGGCTGCTCCTTTTAATACTCGTCTGATTGGTTTTGCTGGGGTCTGTACAGAAGCAAACCAAATACACTGAGTCTGACCACACTGCATGGGCTAAAGCTCGGGAACTGGGCCAGGGTGTCTTAAGGGAGGAGTGCAAACTGGAGTATGTGTCTCTCGTAAGTACAGTAAAGTGCACTTGAGGACAGGCAGTACTGTACATAGCACTCTGGTAGAAGAGAATGGGGCTGAAAGTATAAGCTCAGGGCATTAGTATGCAATGTGAATGGAAGTTCAAACCTGTACTGCTAGAGCAATGTATCAGCTGCACTCACCATGATGTACTGGACAACAGAACAGCCTGATGCAGAGATGAGGATAGTGGTGTATGTACGGTACGGTCTAGGGTACAATGTCACATAGTATGGAGGACATATGGCAAAGGATGTACAATGACATATCAGATCATCTCTTTATCGATCATTGTTGTATAATACACAAGTTACACAACACTGCAATGAGGCTAGGTAGTTCAAAGGCTGAAATTATAGTTCATGTAATTTTATATTGTTTATATAATTTTGCTCAAAAGCAAATGATACATTAGAATGATCTAACATTTTAAAAATAGAACAGCCAAGAATCCCTATATGTGTTTATTGTTTGTTTTATGTTTCCACTAGATGTAGCCTGGTGGTGGCCACATGTTGTCATCACTTCACTGATGTTATTATACTGCTGTATCTGCCTGCTGGGCTGAATGAATAGCAACAACAGTTGTAATTGAAGTGTAGAAGGACACATCACACATCAAGGAACAGTGACATTTCCAGTATAATGTGGCCTCAACACTATACTCCAAGAAGAATTATCTTAAAACAGCATAATGGATTAGTGCAATACTGTCAGCCATTATAAAGCAACAAACAAGAATAGCATCGTGCAAGGTAGTTAAAACTGTAGACTGGTTTCGGATTAAATAAAAGGCAAGAATAATATTTTTTACATCTGATAAATGTATTTTGAAATAACGGTAAATTACAAGAAACCCCAGTGCACAATTACTTTAAATGACAGGCAATTTTAACAGCTTGTCTTGATATTGGCATGCTACCAGCATGTAATGTAACAGTCCTGGTGGGATATTTGGATATTGTACTGGGAACATGCTAGCAAATAACAACCCATTTACATTATATGCAAGTTTCTTGGATCACAAAGATAGCAGTGTTGCTCTAATTGACAATGGGTTAATTGTAGGGATGGCCCGATCCAGTTATTTCAGTCCCGATACCGATAGATACCTGCACTTTTGGTATCGGCCGGTACCGAGTACCGATCTGATTCCAGTGTTAAATTAAGCCAAACTCTATAACACTTAGATGCATTTTAGAAACCTGCTGCTGATATTGTGGCCTGGGTAGGTCAGACATTGCTGATGCTTGACAGTAGACATACGCATGTAAAGTCATTTAATTGGATTAGCCCCATGGATCGGTTACAACTGTCCAATTGTCACTGCTACTGATCCATCTTAAATAGTCAGTATCGGACCGATTTCCGATCTCAGTATCGTATTGGTGCCATCCCTAGTTAATTGATTACAGATCTAAGGGAAGAACATTAAACTTGTTATTAAATGTCATTAGTTGAGTTCCCCTACTGACATACAGTATGTCACCTATCATTATCACAATGAGAGCAGACAATAGGAGGATGCAGTGACTTTCCCTTTACTGGATGTGCACCCTGTGCAAGTCAATAAAGGCTAGGTCCCAATAGTATCCCTTGACACCAGCAACTGTTTGAAATGTCACCCAATATAATGATAAATTAAGGACTCTTGCAAGGCTTGGATCTACTCACAATTAGTAGGGAAGTTATAGCTGATACCTCACCAGGTGAAACTACATATTAGCAGCATCACAGCATCACAGCAATACTGAAAACCTAAAATACCTACACTACACCTACACTTATTTTCATAAATGTAGTTGAAAATCAGCAGAAAATCTATTGAACAAGCAATCTTATCTTTCTTTGTAAGCCTCATTATTCTTCCAATGTTCCCAGTTAACGTATATTTGCATCTTCCAACAAAATGCCAAGGCTCCAAGAGACTGCAAACAGAAACATATTTCAAAGTAACATAACCAGTAACATAATTCATATCTAACTTTTTCTGTGGTTACTGCAATAAAAATGCCATTGCATTCATGCTTTTTTTAAAGCAGGGATCAAAGCAGTGTTCATATTCACAGACAACCCTCAAACTGGCCATTGAATCTCCAGAGGAAAAATGTAATTTCATGCTTCACCACTGCTCAGGAGGAGACGATGACCTCGAGGTGACTGCTTCACAGATAGGAAGCTAAGCTATAGCAACAAGTATTTCTACTCACAAAAGCGTTAAACCACCATCATAAACACCATGTCAGTTTTTTATAAGTGAAGGTCAATTCCTAATTGTATACCAAGTGCTGAACCACGACAAAAACACTTGTATTTAGGCATTTTAAACATCAATAATTCAGCACAACATCCCAGCTTTGACAGCGTGGGTTTTGTCACCATTTAAGCACAAAAGCCCTGACAATGACAATATGAGCCTTGTGTGCAAACAAAGAGAACCTGGCCTCGTTCAGATAATGTTTTACCAGACCTCCTCATTGAGTATTGTATTCTTACAGTCAGATTATTAGCTGACAATTCTCAAACTGGAGTGTTGGTTAACCACGACTACTGGAAACCAAAAGAGTAGGCTACAACTGACATTGTGCATTGGCAACATCGGTCGACGTGGGGTTCAGCACCACGGAAAGCGCCAGAATACTGCAGAGTGGCTGTAGAACCGCCACTAAGTAAGCCTGGCAAAAACTACCATGATGAACAAGCTAAAAGCAGACAAATGTGTATTTTTGTTGGCCTATACTATCTTTGATCACACACGTCATGTGAGTTGCAGAGTGCTGCAATACTACACGGAATCAATGTAATTTACATTGTATGTATGTATGTTGTATTAAACACCTGCAGATGTTTAATATAAACATTTAGAAACTTTCTTGGGCAACATGCAAAACTGACGTCCATATGAATATCATATCACATATTATAGTATTTGATTATAGGCCATTATTATGTAAATTGATGTACATTTTTTAAAGAAAAACGTATAATATAGTTTACGAGAGACGTAGAATCCCATTATCAAATAAAAGAGAAGTGTTTACATGTTCGTCCTCCTGTGCGTTTTTCTTGCGGTGCTGGTGGTGAGGGCGGCCATCGGCGTGCGGCTGTTGGTTCTTTCCGTCCTCGTCTGCAACCTGTCCACCGAGAAGGTGGCTTGCTTCAGGTGGGTGAGGGAAAGAATTGTTGGTGTTAATCTTCCCGGTGAATCTTTGATACAGCGAAGCCATAAGTCCAGTCTTGACAAATCACTACAGCATGCCAATACAACTGATACAATGATCTCGTCTTGCTTGGAGGAGTTCTGTTGGGGTTTCTGTGCGCTTCCAAGAATACCGATTTCAACAAATGCACCCTTCTGTGTAAAGCCAACGATGAAGGTAAACACACTCAAATACACGTGCAAAGCTATCTCACAGGTCCTGTTGGAACCCCAATTTGAAGCAAAATCCTGCAGCGACGTGCTGGTGGCTTTGTCCGGGGGCGCACATTGTGGGCTATGTGACAATAGTTGCTCTTTTCCGTATTCACAGCACGTTGTCTCCCTCGTCCGTTTCGCCCCGCTCTTCCGTGCAGAGAGATAGCAGGCAAACGACGTGTTTCCAATCAGATACTTGTTCCTCGGATCTCCAGATATTTGATCACAAGCGACTATCTGTTTAACGTCTGTCAGCTCCTCCCTATAGCAAGCTCTTGTAACATAACAGACGCGTTCTGCATGACAAGTGACAGCTGGAACTGGGGTCAGAATATGGTTAGCTAGAGGCTTCTACGTTTGTGCGATTATGAAAAATAAACAAGATGTTTTCCTATTTAGAAACACATCGAAACACCG
The DNA here is from genome assembly GCA_027564755.1 of Amblyopsis hoosieri. Taxonomy (NCBI): domain Eukaryota; kingdom Metazoa; phylum Chordata; class Actinopteri; order Percopsiformes; family Amblyopsidae; genus Amblyopsis; species Amblyopsis hoosieri. The sequence goes on from JAODUE010000009.1 coordinate 1,895,467, forward strand.
ACCCCATTACACATATTAATACATAAAGGAAGTCAGGTCAGTTTTGTTCAAACAAATGCCTGTAGTTGCAGGGCGTAGTTAGAGTGCCTCTCTGTGGCGCTCTGGGCTATAGCAAGATAGCAATTGCAATCTTGTGCAGTGATTGAAGCTTTGGATGTTGGATAAGAACATTATATACATATTGTTTTCCAGCGACCTAGTACAATTTAGGCCTAATGTTTTTCAAACTGCTTCAACAGTTGAAAATTACAAAATAAAATAATATGAGCAATATATGAGCAATACATAGAAAATGGACGAATATACATCTCAAAATCAAAAATGTGAACTAATAATATAGTTGTATAATTTTTAATAAAATCACATTCACTTGGTGTTGATGGTTACGGGCATGCACAAATGGGGTGGCAGTGTAATGCCAGGAGATGATGTAGGACTCAAACACACAAAATGACTCAGTTATAACACAGTTTAATAAGCAAAAGGCAGTAATATGGGAAACAAGCATCTACAATAGGCAAACACCAACAAAGGAATTGGGGAACCACAAGGGCTTAATGGTATAAGGCAGACCATTGGAAAACAACAACCAGGTGCGAAACACATGGGACATGATTAACCAAGACACAGGTTGAACTAAACTATGAAACAGGGCGGGGAGAGACAATGAACACAGCTACGACACAAGGAAAACACTGACAGGACTAAAATATTAGATTAACAGACAGAGAACACAACACCATGACATGCAGCAAATGAATAGCCTCTTGTTGAGGGTTGTGACTCATAAAGGTTGTGATCACCTGGGCTGACCATGCTGTTACTGGTATATGAGGCACAAAGCTGTGACTTAACTATGCTGGTTTCCTACATCTGAAAACACATACAAGGTTGCATGTTCAAGCCATAACATCTTTGCTTTTTTTTACGTCCCATCAAATCCACATCCAGGAATGTTTACCTCATCATCCCAAACATTTCTGCCCACAGGTATCACTTGCACTCCACATGCAAAACATTGGACTGCAACTCACAGGCAATTTCATACTACTTAAGAGTTTGCTCAAAGGCTATGAACGGCTTAGCTACATTTAAAATATTGGCTTAAATTGGGTCAGGGGAAGTGCCAGTTAAACAACTATTTTAACCCCTGCAGTCACAGTCATCCCAGCTATTACTTAACACATACATCATATGCATAGCATACTGCAAAAAGGGGAAATCTTCCAAATCCTATAAGGCCTTATTTACTATTTTATAAAACATATATTCACATATCTATAGGCATTATCTGTTAAATGTGATGCTAGATGACATAAATAAACACATTCCTCTTATTTATTCTAGGTATTTAGGAGTAGGTGGGACATTTACCACACAGACAGACAAACATCTTGGACACAAAATACCTCAAGTCCACTGAGAAATTTGAGAAATCCTTGCTTAATTTCCTCAGTGGTTACATTGATCATTTCAGTGTTAACAATGAATGTGATTGTATATATTCTCTCAGTCATAGTGAGTCATCTGTAGTAATTAACCATTTAAAAGGCTTGCTATTCCATACAGAAACAAGACAAGCCATATATTAATGCACTTATTTCATTTTGAATATGATCAATTATCATGTCATCTTGCAACCACAGTGGAACTGTATTTGTGTGAAATTTGAGTATGATTTTCATAATAGAGACTTCTTCCATGGAGCATTCTCTGCTTATCGTTTGTCTCCCTTGTTCATAAATGCCTGCTGTGGCCCTGCTCCTTTACATGCTTGAGAATCAGATTGGCGCCACCCCAGCCTTTCTGACAGATGTCTTTTAATCTCCCTCACCTTGCTGAGAAGTTATTGTGAGCTTCTTTGCTGTGTCAGTGCTCCCCCAGGTCGGTGCTAAGGAGCCAGAACTCAGCGACTATCGCTTGCTCACAGATGCCCAAGCTGACTGGAGCAGTGCCTTTTCCGCTCTTCACGAGCATCACAGTAGAGGGTCTGTGCTATCAGATTTCTTAGCAGGGTGTGAAAAAGCCTGAGTTAATCACAGAGTAAATAGTCAACTCCTATGTAGGTACCTAATGTGATCTCCCTCACACTCACATACTGAAAAGGACAATTCCCACTATGTTACAATTAGTTAGCAGACAATTTTGTCCAAAGTGACTTACAGTACATGTACAATTAGAAGAATTACAAATAACCCAATAAATGTTTTTAATCTGCATGCAGTGTCAGGAATTAACCATTTATTCTGCAATATATTTGTATGATAGCTTTCTCTGAGGGAGGCTTACTGCAAAAAACTATTGGAGACGCTATAGATCAGATGAATCAATGTGCTGTTCAGAAGACACACATACTGTAGTATTGACACACATAAACACCAGGGAGAATTATATCGTGTGATGCACTTTTCAAATAAGACTTCTATTTTTCTAATATACTAAGAAAATATAAATGAATACCTAGTCTTAACCAAATAATTAATATAACGTTTAGACAATATAAGTTTATTACTGCCATATTATCAATTACTGGTCATTTATTAACCATACATGATACAGGGTAATTTATGATGATGATGAATATTATTATTATTATTATTATTATTATACACCCAGAGTGAGTTTACTATATGTCAAATGATGTTCCACTGAAACACAATGACATCAATAAATGTTTGATAAAAGTGCATTAAATATCTAATTTCCTTTTGAGTAAACATGCAGCTGATGCTGACTGTGAAAATATTCCATATCTCTACAAACATGTAATAGAATATGGTGAATCAGATTCATGCATCATATTCATGCACCATTTTCCATTTAATATTAGCGTGGACATTATTGTTTTCCCTTGATGCTGGGCTAAGCATATAACATTGTGTCACAATGACAGCTACATTGAGTTACATGTTGTGACTGATGTTTTCATTGTCGCACAAACTTGGATCAAGTGATAGAAATGACAGTAAATGCTGCGTGATTGGTAAAGCATGTACTGTAAGTGCTTACACAGTATCTTACTGTACTGTGTATCTCTATGAACGTACTGCAATATGTTTGACACTATAGATCTACAATACACTGTAAGTGAAATATTTTGCTCTACACTTCAATGTGTTACAGTAAATATGGAGGCATTCTGACAGTTAAGAAAGGCCCATCCTGGTCATTAGTGAGCTTCTTGAAAGGAATGATAAATGTAGATTCAAAGTGAGGTCTATATCAATTTACCTGCTCATCCAATAAGAAAGACAACTAAGACAGGGTTCCTTGCCTCTAATGCACCAAGTCCCATATATACTGAAGAAATAAAGAAAATAACATAAATACTTCAGCATAATTGTTTTGTGGAATAAAGGAGTTAGTAATGAATGTATCAGACATATTGGACATTGGTGGTTCTGAGGGCACAGGAGCATCTTCCAATGGCAGTATTTATCAAAATGTAATTATACTTCACTGAAGGCTAAAGTTAATAGGATTACAGATGGATACATTCCTTATCATTGACTTACACTGCAATATACCACATTAAAGCACTCCCTCATTTCAAACCATGCAACTATGGTGAATTCAATTACAATGTGCTGGAAGTCAAAACATTTTATTACTACACTCTCCTGTGATTATTGCAGACTAAATTCTACAAATCACTGAAGTAGCTCAAAGCTGATTCCACTTCAGGTCATATTCAATTTATCACAGTAGAAGACATTACATATGACTTTTTATATGAATAATGTACAGCAATATATACAGTATGCAGATTTCAGGTCCCCACATTTCTGGCCCAGCTGACTTTTGGTGTTTAACCCAACTGTCCATGAAAGTGTGTGAAGCTGTAGAGGGAGGGGTAGAGAGTGGCATGTGCCTATTAGAGATGTAAGGGCGAAGAGCAGAGAGGAATGCTAGCCACTCAGCACTCTGGTGTGGGGGCATGTGGACTACGAGTTTCTAACCACAACAACTCTTTCTGCAACGCTTGTTTCAATGACAAGGGTAATTCAAGACACAAATTGAGGCTTGTCCATTTAAAGACACATCTCTAACAGTGAAACTGGCTGACCCATTTTGCCATATAATTGTTAGTGATATGTTGTGAAGCACATGTGTTTAAGCATCCCGTGCATTACGGATTACGGAGGAAAACCAAATTGAAAAGGCAACTGCCACGCCACTGAGGAAATGGAGTTTAATACTAGCTGATGTGGTCTAATGTTGCTAGATTTGAAGAGGCAGCAGAGCAGCCTATGGCTGCTTTGTGACAACACAGACGAGAGAGAAGAGGAGCAAGGTGGAGAGAAAGTGAAAGAGAAGGAAAGAAAAAGAGCGGCTGAATGAACAGAAAACATGTAGGGCTAAAATCACAGGAGCTCACGCCCTGGGTAAAAGAGACACACATTCTGTAGAGCCGTACATGTAACTTTTCTTCAAGATGGCAAGTTAAAGGATGACATGGCATCACATCACAATAGAGTCAGCAGTCTGTTTTGTCAGGAGCCGGGAGTCTCCTCCATATACACACAGACATCCCTCCCCTTGCACGCGGCCGTGCCATGCATGCTAAAAAGGCCCTTACCCTTCTGGAAGGGCCGCCGGTGTCTATCTTCAGCTGGGTGGCTATGAGAACAGACATGGTGAAGTAAGTGCTCCCTCCTTGAGTCTCTCCAACGGACAGCAGCGAAGTTGTGCGGCTGAAGGAGTACCGGAGGTCCCTCACCGGAGTGTGTGTGGTAGGTGTCTGCGTTTGTGTGTGTGTGTGTGTGTGTGTGTGTGTGTGTGTGTGAGGCGGTTGATAGTGGGGGAGGGGAGGGGGGGGTTGAGGGTAGACCGACCCAAGGGTCCAGAAGCCTGTCTAGAATCTTTCTGTGCACACTAGGTAAATCAATCACATAGACACCGGCATCGCCACCACATTGCAAGGTTTGAGGGGGGGGGGAGCGGGCTCCTTTAGCTGGGCTGCTCCGAACGGCACTTATCTGTCACCTCCGTACGCCTGCCCTCCCCCTGTGGAGCTCCCTCACATCACGTCAGCCCCCCTACTCAATCTGGACCATTCCCACATATGGTGGAGAGTTCAATGGAGCCTCTAAATCACAGACAGGACACTAACTAACTAACACACTAACCATTCACACACACACAAACACACACACAAATACACCGAGTAAAAGTGAGTACGCAAATATACACTGGTTTTTCATGGATGCGCACTCACGTGCTGGATAAATGAATTCCATCAGCTGTCCGGTCGCATTGTGATTAAGACCAAGTGTTATTTATGGCTATGTTTACCACGTCGTAAAGCATAATCCAGTCACCCCATCTGGGTGGACAGCAATCTTGCATGGTACACACCTTGCCTTTTTTATATAGTGCTTGACTTTGGCACATTAAATCCAAAATACTGAGCAGACAGAATGACCAATTTACTGTTAGGAAGTGATCCATTGCAGGGATGGAAAGAAAATGGGTTTGGTTAAGATTAACACTAATTAAGACAAAATGTTTCCTGCATTAATCTGGTCTGGCTCATCTAAACAAAATAAAATAAGAGAAGCACAAGCATAAGATGCCAGATCAGAAAGGATGGTACATGTACTATTACAGCAGCAAACCATATAGGGCACATTGCTGTTCAGGTGGAGGAAAACACAGCTGGTATTGATGTTGCCTTCTTACAATTTCACTTGCGTGTCAGAAGTTGAGCTGTAAACATTAGGGAAATGAATCTCAGGCATGCAGGCCTTAGGCTTAAATATGTGGATCACTGTTTCTAATCTCATATTTATAAACAAATATGTATTATATTAGAATATATAAGCAATTTTGATTCAAATGAACTAGAGATTCCTAGTAAGTAAAAAATGTGTTTTCCACTGTGACTCGTGGGCAAAGAGGGAGAGGTTTTTCACTGAAGCTGAAGGGGTGTTATCACTGACTGCGGCAGGGTATCAGAGCACCCTTCATGTCTTTGATTTGCATTGCAGACATCCAGAATGGATGTTGTTGACAGGACCTGCAAGCACTCAAAGGCTCACCGTATCACCACACAGTGTCAGATGATAAGGTCGTTTCAACTGTGAAACTCAAGTGGTGGTCTCTCATTGCACACGCTGCTAATCGTACCAAAACCTGTCAAACCTATTTTCTTTACGCCGCCATGGATATTGAGATGAGCTAAAGTTCACATTTTGAATAAAGCCCACTGGAGATAACGTTTCATGTGGAGGAATAATTGCTCTGGCATCTGTGCCAAGAAATAACAGTCCTTTAAGTTGACGCGGTACATAGTCATGGTGGACATTGCAGTAATGTTAACAAGCTGATTTTCTACCATGACATTTCCCTGAGGCCCTTTAAACTTGCTCCTCATTGGGCATCCTTTGCATTTGCATTTCCCACATGTACAGCGGTGACATGTACTACTGTCATTATGGAGAGTGGCTCACAGTAAGTCACTCTTATTACAATTAGTGTAAAAGGTCAACTGCGTTTTCGCTGCAGACCACAAGGTGACGTGGTGGTGTGTCTTTACTTTATATCTCTCCTATATGCATGGCAACCTGCACTGGTTTTTTGTTTGTCACTTACTGTACAAGTTTTCAGGCAAGGAGCTTCTAAACCTACTTTAAAGTTTATTAAATTATTAATTAATTCTCTGATCACTAACCATAACAAGTGTAAGATGAAATTGAATAGCCTGATAGATATTAACCTCAAGGACAACAGCATGTGCCTATAGCTTATTGATTACAGTAGCGTTGGAATAATGAAGTTGTCCATTTTCCATCTGTATTGTCCTTGTCTGTGACATCCCCTTAAAAAAGTGACCATCTGCTTTATTGATGTCTTTCATTTAAAATCGCTGCATAATGTGCTGATAATTACATTTAACTTGTAAAACGTGTGTGAGCACATTTTCCCCGGGTGGCATATTCTTGTGACATTTCAACAAAGGCCAATGAGCAATATAAATGTATCATTAAAATCTCACACACACACACGTGCTCGCCGGGCCCGGCCCGGCCCGGCCCTGACCTAGACCTTGACAAGACCACACACACCTTTTGTCCCTGGCTAACCACATCATGGGCCAAAGAACCTCCACCTGTAAACACTGAGAGGAAACAAAGGCGTATTAAGAGAGTGTTTGGAGTACATCTGAAGGGAAGGACACTGTGATGCACTGGTCTCTCTTTTGAGTGGTCTCTATCAGCAACAGACGTTTCTGCTCCAGAGACTGCTTTATCGCACCATCTATTATAGGTAGCAGGTACTGTATGGATGTAGCTGGTACCCTCCAAGGAAGACAACAAGATAATTAGGCCCAGGATGGAAAACTTTAGGTGCTTCAAGAGGCCAGCTTTCATGGCATGAAACTACATGGTGCTAACCTTCCCTGGAGTCCCCAGCCCTCACCAAAGCACTTACAGGTGACAAATGACTGCTGTTGAATGTAGTTGTCCCTGGCTGCTCGATGCCTTTCTCAGTTTTCTGTCTCAGATGTCATTACGCTGAACAATGTGCTATTGTTCAGCACTGCATTATCACATTTAATATGGCCACTGCATAAAGTAAACAGATGATATCAAAATGTTCACTGTGTGTGTGTGTGTCCATGTGCATGTTATTAAAATTAAAGTAATTTTGTAACCGCTAATAGAAGCTATGAGGACGCAAGACAAATGTTTAAGTCAGGTGAATGCAGACAAACTGCTAAATAAATACAGAAAGCTTTTGAATGCAGCCAGGATGCGTATGGCTGAAATGCCTTTCATTTCATCCATGCACATCCTGGCTGCATACAATAGTTTCAATGGAACTGTGTCTGTAAAGTTCCACTCATGGGAATCTCAATATTCAGCTCAAGGCGCAGATGTATTTTTGGCATTCATTTTGGAAAGGTTGTGATACCGGCTCACTGTAAGATGACCTTGTGATCAATTACTATTGTCACACTGCAGGATAACTTACAATTATGGGCAAGCTTTACCACTCAGGGCATAATACTGCAAGTCATACATATTCAGTAAAAGATGGCATACTGCCACTGCAAGAGTAACATTGCTCCTAGCATCTTGGAAGATGCAAATGATATGGTAGAACATCCACAGGTCTAAGCCACAAGTGAAAGCAGTAGCAAGTCAACAAGGTCAAACTGTAGCAACAAGCTTTTAATTCTCTGCACTTATTTGAACAAATGTTATCCCAAAATGGGACTATAGAGCTGATTAGTATATCAAAGAGATGACTTTAATAAGCTTTCCACACTATGAAAATTATCTCTAAAAGTTATGGATTCAAGAGGAATATGGACATACAGTATACAAATACCAAATAAGAATGGCTTATAAGCATAGCTGTAAATTAATTAACAATGGTTAATTAAGCAGTCTCAATGAGTTCAATAAAAACTTCAAGTGCATCAATCCAATGGGGCATACTTGATAAGATGCAACATTTGATATAGCCTACACTTTGGTGTTAATTCATTGCAATTAATTAAAAGTGTCTAATATTATGAATCTTACCATGATAATGAAAGGCAATTTTAATTGCTTTTATACAACATAAAATACAGTGTTAATATAAAGTGCACACCACACAAAGTGTAAGGATTTCAAGTGCTTTTGACAAGGAAAGGCCCATGGAGTTACAGTGCCTGACTGACGGTGAAAAAAACAAGTCCTAATAATAGATATTTTCATTTTCTAAAGAACTTGAGCCGAGTTGTCACACGGGTTTAGATGTGATAAATGTAGACTTAGAAACCTGGACAACTCATTTTGTCTGATGTTATCCATCTATTTCCCCAAGGTCATAACCTCTTTCAGTCTCAAATTACTGCACTGAGAAGTTCAAAACTATATATCAAGTCAAAACAAGAAGGAAACTCCCTGAAAATCCCTGATGAATGTTAAATTCATGATCCCCATTAATGCCGAAGGGTCATCTGTAATGTAATTTGTATTAAATTAATAAAGGGGACTGGTACTGAATGAGAGTTGATTAAAATGTCTAATAGCTTAGCCAAGAAGAGGAATAAGATGATGAAGAAGATGGTATCCATGCTGCTGTTAATTATCTTCCCTCTATTCTCACTCTGGAGTACATGGAGACTTCTCTGCAATAGGGCTCATTGTGGCTCCAGTGCACTGAGCAAAATTACACATTATAGCCTTGACCGAGGGTGAGGTGCTCAGATACTCATAGTCAGACTTAATGATTTATTTTCTATGTAAATTGGCCACAGATTATATCTGACTTTAAAAAGACAAGACTCAAGGTTTGCAAATAGCTTTGCAGCATGCTATGTCAGCTAAATGGATATATGATAATAACAAAGTTATTGAAAACATCAGAGTGTACAAAACTAGTAAGTCTTCCTTTTCAAATATAATGTTATTCCTATACACAGACTTTAACAAGACCAGATTTGATCGAACAAACAATGGAACACTGCATTGTAAATCATTTCATTATACATAATAAATAGTGCCAACTGACAATTGAAACGTATGGTGCTAAACCTACTGTAATGTATTGGGATCGTATGCCCTCTAGAGGCTATATGTGAATTGTGCCAAGACTAGTATTGCATTGTATCAGGTTAGAAAGCACTATGCCTTCCTCTGAAATTGGTGTTTTAAGAGTAAGCCGATGGTACAATTGTATACAGGATGTGAAGAAGATTTCAACTTGCTGTGCGTTGTCAACAGCACAACAATCTCTCCGAGGTATGCTTGCTCACACCAACAGCATTATAAAATAAACTGTCTCTGATGGCTCACAGGACAAAAAAAGCCCTTCTAGTAGGCTACTAAAAATGTAAATAAAATCAATAAAGCGCGTGATCCCCATAGGATCCCTGTAATGACTGTCAGACCAGACCGAACAACAAATGAAAGAGAACAGAAAGAAAGAACGAGGACCTCCCATGTAAATTATACAGCGTTATTAAACGGCTTAATTGAATTGCCTTACAGTTGGGTCTGAATCTGGACATGGGCGATTACCTTTACTCTCGTAGTAGATCCCCTCCTGTAGTTTCCTGCACCCGCGGATGAATTCATGGCTCAGTAATAACCGCCTGGAATGCAATAACATTTACCAAAAGCTCTTAAAATAAACTAGAACCAACCATTACATCTAATTCAAAACAAACATAGCCTACGTTCTCCTTAAAAGTGGCGTATCACTTGTCTGCGACTTTATTTTAGAAACCTTAAAAACCACACCAAGGTTATTGCCCTATTAATATCGTATTTGCGCTAGTCTCTATGAACTCGAACTACGTAATAAATAGGCACCCACCTGTGGTAATCTTCAAAGTATAGCCTACACTCTAATCGGAAACGTCCAATGCCATCAATGCGCAAAAGACGCACAGTCTCGTCAGTGTTACCCTGCGTTGTAGCTCCACTTTCCAATAGGAAGTTAAATTAAAAAAAACGACAAATGCTTGTCGGTCGAAATAAAATATTGGATTTTACACAACTGTGTCTAAAATATATCAATGTTCAGCTGAATCACATCTAGTTTGCTTCTCTGAATTTGAATATGTCTAAAAGACAAAGCCAGCAAGTGTACTGACTTGTCAGCAATTTGCATGCGTCTCTGCTCCCAGGAGGCGTGAGGCACTGTCACTCGCAAGGACTCAGAATATTTGCTGTTTAATGGCGCATTGCACAGTTTTAATTCACTTAGTTGAGCTAGCTGCCGTCTATGCCCCTATAAATGAATGTCTTTTGTCACCAACAAAACATTTCGTCTTACTAAAAGACAATAGGCGTAAGCAATAACACACTCAGGACTCCCCCTCACAACATTTTACGGATGGTTAGATATTTTAACCTGATACCCACTATAAAAGAAAGACTGCAGGTATAGGCTAACCTGTTCTGATTGGTGAATACAACTGATAGAATTAGGCGGCGGCCTATCACAGATAAGCCGTTGTCTTATTTGTGTAAATCTAAATATGTTTATGAATGTGTTTGGGGTTATATTTAACGATATAACGGTAGCCTACAGTATTCTGTTGGGTATTTTAACATTGGGTGGTAAGACAAATTCGAAAGTCAACCCCGTGATTTATCTTTTTCCCATAGAGGCCTAATGAGGAGGGAATGGAAAAACTTAATTACAGGAAGTAAATTGTGAAGTTAGTGAAACCGCAGGGAGCGCATTTGGAAACAATCCGTGTTAGAGAAATCCTCTAGCTAAACTGCGGCTCAAGGACAAGTAGCCATCCTCGTCATGAGCACACCCTCCATATTCATGAGAGTGGTGATTTTTATACAAAAGTCTTTAGAATGTGGAATTGAAGTAGGCTTCAGTAGGCTACATTAAATATTTCTGTCATCAGCAAAGACGCGAGCATCAGTGAAACATCCGCAGAGAATGATTGAAGAGGTGAAGTGTTTTTACTGTAACACCATCAGACTTGTTGTATTATATTAGCATATAAAATAGTCATAGACACTATATGCACAGTTTAGCATTAGGCCTATCAATTCATATTGCGCTGCGAAGGCAAATCATTATGTAACAAATAGCCCTATATGCTAGTTGAGGTTGCACACATTCAAGGTATCATGCTTGTAAATACTATAACTATTTTCTGTCCACAGTCAAAAACTAAACACAAGTAGCTGTATATTGTCTGTTATAAAGCATTGTATTTTCTTTTCGACTTGTGATAAATGAGAATGTATTTGAACATTCAGGTATTGCCAATTAATAACAATATGTTATTAAATATTATATTTCCTTATATTCGATGTATTGTGTTTGTTTGCACAGTTGTCTTATAGGAAAGCAAGACTGAACAAGCACAGACTATAGAACAGGAAGACAAAGTATAAAATAAACGACAGTCAGGACTCATGCAGGCAACACTGCCTTGACAAACGCGTCATTTACAGATCAGCACCGTGGACAGCAGCCAGACCCGAGCGGCGCTGTGGCGCTGCAAATGGAGGAGCACGCTAGAGACGCGGCAGCCACAGGAGACCAATTACATTTGTGTTACTGTTTGGTGAGATGTTCAAGTAGAGGCTGTGGTTTGAAGGGGAGGGCGTTACACTGAAACTGGAGAAACTGGAAATTGGCCAGATGAAAAAGGAAATTACACATTTTTCGAATGAACAGAATTCAGGCTGCAGCATTTTGCTTTTCTTAGCCCTGGCAGAGATGAAGCCACAAGCCACAAAGAGCTTTACCCATAAAATGCCTGTTTTTCCATCCAATATGTCCCCAGATGTTAATGGATGTTGCTGGAGTTGCATTGATATATTTATTGTTTATTGTTTGGTTTGATTTTTTGACATGTGGCAGTGTTAAGTGATATAGTTTTCCTCCATGAAATTACCCTACAGTTTTGCTGTTTCCCCAAAACAACACATTTGGGGTATCACTTTTCCAAGTATCTTGCTATCAATATGACATTTCCTGTGAGCTGGTATGTGAGAGCACTGCATAGTCTTTTGTGTTTCCTTTACTCACATTTCAGTCAATGTGGTTCAGAGTACTTTATTTAGATGATGCAGGACATTCTCCTGAGCTTCAGAGCACTGAATGTGGCCTGCTGTTCAACAAGCATTTCTAAATATAATCGGGCAATGGCAGAATTTTCTTTCTACATATTATGTTCCAAAAAGTAATATTCTAGGATTGTATATGACAATATGTTGATTTAAGGTCAATTGTCTGTTAAGACTCTCCTTTGACAGTGACGCAGGAAGGTATGTGACCAAAATCCAAAAAAGCACACAACTCCAATTGTTTTGTGCATATAAATTGTATATTTCCTTTTAGCACAATAGTTGTGCTGGCACTGTGAGTTGGTCTGTTCCCTTGTCTTTTGTAAAACATCAAAAAGTGAACCATATGGGCTTTGTGATGAAATCATTTATATATTCGCTGTGCAGCATTATCTAGTAGACCTTTGATTCTCAGGAACTTTGAGAATGCTGGAAAAATCTAGAGCGTCCTGCCCACAAGCTACAGTACAACACAGTGAATGGCATGGGGCATTATATTAGCCCTGATTACGATTGTTTTTGCTCCTGGTGGCCCAACCTAGTATCATCAACAGGTGGCCAGGTTGGAATCTGGTTCTTATGGTCTGAGATTGAGGATAAAGGAACACATTTTCGAAATTTATCAAATTAATGTATCATGTAAATTAGATATTTTAAACTGTAAAATAATAATTTATATATGATTCTGTCTATTTTTGTAAGCTTTTTTTTCATATGAAGTCATTGATATTTGTTGTACTCTGAGAGAGGAGGGGATTATGATGTAATTATTTTCATTTGTAATTCAGTTAAATTGAAATAAAGTGAATACATCCATACACTTGCACCTGACACCAGCACAAATATCAATATTTAGAAAACAACAAACTTAACTTATGCCACTCTTATATTGTTACATTTTGCAGTTTCTACTTATAAGACACTAGCAAGATAAATATTAGAATATTAGAATAATAGTGTGCATTTTTACTTTAATTTGGCAAAGCTGTTTGACAGTTCATTCTTCAAATGAACCATGAAACACCCAATGACTTAATACATGCTCTGCCATGCAATTTAGTCCCATGTTTAACCTCTAATAATCTCATCCAATATATTTGTCACTCTCTCTCTCTGTCTCTCTTCTGTCCCTCTCCTTGTCTGGAGTGCACTGGCCCACACACAAAGCCACTCACTTGTATCTTCTTTCAGGGCCATGTCTCACAGTTACACAATCTCTGATAGGCTCCAAAAGCGACATGTAGCCTTCCTGTTGTATTATCTTTCACCCGTGTGTTTACCTCAGACATCCTGACAGTAATTACAATTGAGCCCGGCACCACTTCTACTAGTCATTTACATAGAAATAGGATATGTATGCTATATCATGGGCTGGGAATGGAGAACAATACAGACTGACAAGTGCACATTCTAATCCCACCTTCAGTACTAGTGTATATGGAAAACCTTTTGAGATCTAATCTTCTGTTGTTTGTTGTCCACAGATCAGCCATTTGGAAACACTTTAATAACCCCAATAGGTTGGTGTTGTAGTATATTAAAATTGAGTCCAGTCCATATTTGGAAATGATTGTGGAAAAACAACTTGTACAAACAAAGGCCTTTTGTTATTTAAGTTTGTGTTTTCCTAGGTAGCCCATGAAGAACATTAATATCATGTGGCACTGAAAATTACAGACCTAACATTGATGTGGTGATTTCCTGAGCCATAGCACCATTATGCTTTTAACAGTTAATAAATTGAAAATATTGGCCCAGTTTAAGAGAAAGCAATTCAGTAAACCCATGCACATCTATGTGTCTACCTGTATACCTACCATATTTCATCGTACACGATTGTCACCAAAAAGATCACTGGAAAACAAAATAACTTATCCAGTTTTATGTGGGCTCAGAAAACAACACTACAACCCTTAAAACATACTGTTTGGGACAAGTGGTTCATGTTTGGCCTGCATGTAGTTGTTTTTCTTTTATTACTATTATTATATATATATGTTTTTAAATCTTTTTCTTATTTGACAGGACAGGGAAGATAGACATGAAGCAAGTGGGAGAGATATATTGGGAAGGATTGGAAAATGACCACGGGCTCTCAAGGCACCAAACCCACTCTTAGAAGCGTTCCCATGTGATTCGTAGGGAACAATCTACTAGTTTCAGGTAGCAGAGATCCTACACCAACCATGCTTTAGATCAGTCAAATTACACTCAGGACCATTCATTGCCATGAAAGATATTAAGCCTGATTTGTTTTATGGGCTGGTATTTTAACAATAAAAAAGTCTTGCTTTGGCAGACATACTGTACCTGTGCTCACAAAGCTCACATATTCCAGGTCAGAAACAATTACTCATGATCAAAGTCTTTTGTCTTGCTGCGCTTTGTTGTTTAGACAAAGAGAGAGGAACCATTCATCACCACGAATGGAGAGAATCTCATTTTACTACAGTTCAGCATATTCACTAAGCATTGCCATTTGTTTTGCTTTTAGGATTTGTGCTTTATGATTTATATTGTCCTGCATAACATTACACAGGAGCAAAAGCTCTCTTACATTGTGGAATGCTACATTTGATGTGTGTGAAATAATATCAGGACTAATAATGCCATATTATTTGGACATATGATCTAAAGCTGAGAGAACAGTGACTACATTTACAAGTAGAGGAGATATGCCACTTAAACACTGATATGGCAGTTGGAGGAAAATATCCAAATAATAACCTTTAACCTGTTTAACCAATCATATAGTTGCATTGACGTAAGCCACCTGCCTATACTCCTAAATAACTGCCCTGGCGTTTCAAAAATGGCTGCAAGTGGTGAGATTATAAGGACTTTTATTTCGTTGTTTGGAATATGTCAATATTCTGAATGTCAATGTTTCACTATTATCCACAATTTTGAGTTTTTCCCAATTTTGAATATCAAAGTGGAATAAAGGTGCATGTAAACATAGATATTTAAACATTTTTAAAATGCATTTAGTTGACTGTTTACTACTTGATCAATCCATCAATTTATCCATCCATCCAGCCATCCTTCCCGCCATCCACCAGCCCAGCCCATTCTACTCTACCTGTGGCCTGGGAGACTGTTTAGAAGACCGTAACTGTTTCAATGAATGCGTTTAACTGTACTAACTGAAAGGGCTGCAATTTGCTGAGCTTTCATTTACTTGGTGTACTGCTCCAAGACAACAGGGACATGAGGATTAGCACCTTCTGTCTCTCTCCAGCTACACTGCACAGATAGCAAGCTGTGGTACAGTGCACCCAGTATGGTTTTGGGTGACTGGCGCATGACTAGCAGCGGTGTGCTAACTCTGAATCTGACCGTTCACCTCTGTTTATTCAAGCAAAAATGAATGAACACCTGCGGTCGGTGGAGTAGTGCAATCTGATCACCTGTGAAACGATCCCCAGAGAGAATTAAATTCAAGCAATTGCCTAATGGACTCGGATGCCATGACTTATTCAACAGCTTCACATTACGCCCAGCACCTGAATTTGGGATAGCTTTGTACATTTCATCTTGGTACCAACATTTTCATGTTGGCATCTGCTGTTGAAGACCTTGTTGGAAAAGATATGTATCCATGATGGTGTGTTCAATTCTCTAGTGGCAGGTTTGAATTTACAATTACAAATATCCATGGCAATTCTACTTCAGTTTACAAAGAGATTGTTTCAGTTATATTGTTCATGTTAATAATATTAAATTATATCAGAAAAATCGTATTTTATGCAGTAAAATACAAATGTTTTTTTTTTGTGAGCTAATAATATACATTCTGCTGACAAAATAAACCACTGATCTGTGCAAATCCTATCAGTACTTTGTACATAATTGACAGTCAACCAGTCTCCAAACTCTCATTGAGTGGAGCATTTTAGAACACATCTTTAGTCCTAGCCCACCAAAACGATATTTTCATAAGGTGGTTCTGCTGCGTTTGAAAAATGTCCACCTGCATCTGTTAATGATTTACTGTTACCAGAGCGGCAAAGCTAACTAGATGAAGATTGATGACTACATTATCTAATGTGCACATTCTTAGTGATCCTACAACTGTCAAATTGTCAGAGAAAGGTTGGGCTAATTAGTCCAAGCTACAGGAATCATGTCAACCATACATTTCAGTGTTCAGAGAGGTCAAAATAGATGTGTCTAAGAGTTGGAATTTACTTCACCTCAACAACCATCTTTTCACAATTCCATTGAATCATGTAATTTCCCCTTTTTTGACTATTTACATTTTAGTTATTGATCATGATTAAAGCATATGTGCAACACATTAAACCCTATAGCATGTATGTTAAGAACATTATTTTAAAAGGAAACTATCTTTTTTGTTTGCTGTGGCTTTTCCCTTAAGAGACAAATAATGCATTTCTTGCATGGTGAATCATAAAACACTTTTAATGCCTAATTACATTAAGGTTCCTTAAGGGCATTTTGTTTGACCTGTAGATAGAGTGGTAGGCTGTGTACTTCTACAAATACTACCTATGAACTGCTGACAAATGGAATTTCAATATTCACTAACTACTACCCAATGAAAATGGGCAGGGTGGTCAGGTTGGGCTGTGAATTAAATATATACTATTAATATATACTATATATAATATATATAATATATACATTCTCCATAGCCTAATACCGTAATTAGACATTGACATGTGTATCTTCTGATGGAAAACAGGAGCCATGGCCTGAGAGTGATGAAATGTATGTACATGTATACTGATAGGCAGAGGTATGTAGGGGCTTATAGAACACAGTCGACCTCGCTGTACAGTAAGCAACATCCCACATTGGAGCTATCAGTAGGAAATCAATTTAGGTCCCAGCCAGTAAACAGTTCCATCAGCATGGCTTCCTGCCTACAGTAACTTTGTAGTTCTTAAATATTTTGACTCCTGACCCCCAAACTTTAGTGGTGCAATGGCATAACAACTTAACATAACAACAGCATAAAATATACAATGAGCATTTACGTCAAACATGCATACAGGCGTATTAAGTATGACCTGAAATTATCAGAAGTACAGTATTTATTTAAAATCAATAAGGTCTTGAGAACTATTATTATGGATAAAACAGTATTAATCGTCTATGGCTCTAGTATGGTATTTGTGTCCTTATTTCCTTCTGAAGACATTCACATTTCCCAAAATCTGCTTTAACGCAGGTTATAGAGAATTTATAAACAACAACATATTCTCCTCCTCAGCCCTCCAGATCTGCCTGCCGCACAGCCACCCCCCCCCCCCACACCCCCCACACCCCCCACTCAAAGTCATGCTGTCAAACATAGGCTAGGACTGGGATCTCACAGTGACGCCTGACTTCAGTGTAGCATACACTTCATTACCCAATATGGCTGGAGGACAAAGCTTGGTTTTGGTGTCTCACAGCTTTCTTTCCATTCTCCAGGGTTTATATGGCAACTGAATTCATCTGCTCTATAGTTGCAGTGGGTGAGGAAAATCCACAGGGCATTATCTGAGTCAGGCATCTGATGTATGCAGCAATGGGCCACCTTATTGTGCTCTACAGTTGACTGAACTTATCTGGCATACTGGAGAAAATGCAGACAAAAATAATCAAACACCAAATATAGGATGTCCTTATTTCACAGGTATTGGTTGTGTAAAACAAAACAAACAACAGAAACAAGATGGTAATAGAAAGCATACCAAGCATATAACACAGTATATTATGTCAGAATTACATAGTTTTTTTTTTAGAATGAAATCAATACTGGATTAAAATGAAAATATGTTAAATTACAGTAAGCACTATATACCAAAATTTCTAAATTGCTTTAAGACCTGACCCAAGTTTGACAACATGTCCCTCTTATTTTGCCAGAACACAAAAGCTCTGTGGCATTGTCTCAGTTTGACTGTAGGTTTTAGCTACTGTATATTCCTAATTTAATGCCCGCGGTTTATCTACTCCTTCTGTAAAATCTTGGTGCCCTTGAGGAGGACGTTCTGGGGGAGAAAGGCCATGACAAAGTATAATAGAGTTGGAAGTTTCAAATGAAATCTCCAGTGTCCCCAATGGAGTCCTGTAATACCTGGGGGAGGCCTTGCCCCGTCCCACCGGATCCATAAACTGGAAGAGTTGGAAGAGAGAGAGAGAGATACAGAGAGAGGGGGGGGGGGGGAGAGAGATTTGATAAATACAGCATTTGCTTTAGTATAACAAAAAAAAAGTATTTACTCTAACTGTATTCTGAAATAATTTTACATTAACACATGTGAACACAGAGTTCTTCAAGTAATGATAGCATAGAGAATATCAAAATGTTTTTTAGCTACAATGTAACTGTATTACTGCATCTAAATGAAAAAAGAATTAGCACAGGTTGCATTCTGAGATAACGTAAAGAGCTAATTGTACAATAGCCTTTTGGTTTATATGTATGGAACTCAGTTTTGTAGTGATTAATTAATGGCATGGTTCTACAATGTTTACATGTGAATGGATAATGGTTTGATTAAATGGTAAATGGTAAATTGACTGCATTTATATAGCGCTTTTCTAACCTTTCGGACACTCAAAGCACTGTATAGTATTGCCTCACATTCACCCATTGACACACACATGAATACACCGGTGGCGATTGCTGCCATGCAAGGCGCGACAGACCACCTGGAGCAGTTGGGTCTTGCTCAAGGACACCTCGACACTTGGTGAGGAGTTAGCCGGGATGATTACACAATTAGATGTTATAAATGCCTGCATTATCACAATTGAAAAGACGTGCAATTGCCCAAACACCCACCATGAGACAATCACCTGCGACACATTCATAGTTGGTGTTGGAGAAGTTAAACATTGTCCACATTTAAGTCAAAAACATTTTTCCTTTATTCCTGTGAATATGTATATTGTGCTGGTTTGATTCACTGGATGCAAAAAAAGTAATTGTTTTCTGTTTCCGGCAGTGCAATTGTCTATGGTGACGGACGGCCATGAAACTAGACAGTTTCATGACATCATCATCCCGCTGTGTGATCCTACCTCGACTTCATTTATTTCATTTCAATATCTTTTAGTAGCTCATGTCATCCCCCATTATTATAAATAGCTTTAAAGTGGCTCCTCCAGGCATGGGCAACAGAAATGTGGGGACTGAATTCAGAGAGCCTTATATGTTGAGACACAAAAAAAATGTCAGATGGACAGCAAATCCACTCTGCCTTGATTTTATTTTGGGTTTCGAAAGGCAGTAATTAATTATTATAATGTATCAAATCAAATTATGCTGTATAATGAAATAGTGTTGTAGTTTAATGAGGCACAGAAACTGTAACTTGACCATATATCCTTGCCTTATCACCAAAGTCTACATGAATGTTAAATGCATAAAATAAAGCTTTTAAATACATTTTTTTTACTTGTATCATTTTTAGTTGTCATAAACAGCATAATAGGAGGACTGAATAGAAATATTAAAATAATTATTTGATTTCATCCTCACCCTCTCTCTCATACACACTACACACCAGCATTTGATAAACACTTTACCAATATGCAAATATATATTATTTGGAATAAAACAGATTACATTCAGTTATAGAAAATACTGTGTACAAAAAGATACTACTGTAAATTATTTTCAGTTGTTTGACATGGTAGAAATGCATTTTCTATTAAATAGGGAACATGTCTCTTTGAACCTCTTTGATATTAATGATGACTATGACCTAATGCTGTGTACTCCCTGTGGTATGCCATTAACATTATTGAGCTTGTCTTTTAAGAATTCTAGTTCACAAACACTAAAGACAGAATTTCAAAAAGCAGTGAAAACCTCATAAACATAGACATGCTTAAAATCAAAAGACAGAACTTTATGCTTTGTGTTTAACTCCCTTGACAATATTCCTTTGGTTGTCTGTTGACTTAATATGGGCTTAACTCTATGATACCCATTCTTCTGCAGACACAGATTTCAGCCAGCATCTGGTTTCATGTTTATCCTTTCCACTATTATATTAACAGCCACAATCCATCTGCTCACCTGGCAGTCTGGTTATTATGCAATCACATGAAACAGCATTGTGTTCCGTTTCAGCTTTAATGCTATAGTCATTATTATGCAGTGTGTGCCAAATGGTTAATGAAGAACATTTTATGGAATTAGTATGTCTAAAATGATATACTGTAGAGTGGGCTTGTTGATTCTAGAATACATGCTTAATTTTCAGCAACAAAATAATGACATGAACCTAATTCCACTGATCACAAAACTTTGTGTATTACATCACGGGAAGAAGTTACAGAATATGATATGATATAGCTGGCATTCTACAAGAAAGATGGCTATAAAGAAAGAAAGATGAAAGGAAGATGAAAGTATGATTGACACACTAATAACGCTGCTGTGCATTCGAAATTTTCTATATTGAATAATAATTATTATAATATAATGTATATGCAGCAGTTTCAGAATATCTTCCAGAAGACCTCTATTGTCAAAATTGTGTCACTTTTTTTTGGAGCTTGAGGATTGCCAGAAATCAAGGTTAATTCATATTTCTTTGGTTTTATTGATTTTATTGCTTTATTGTGTATCTGTTCTGCTCTCTGTTCTGCTTATCTGTATTTTTTCCTGGTAAAAAAACAAGTTTGATGCTCTGTAAGCTCTGAAGGTGTTGGTCTTGCCTTAGCTATGGAAACAGTGTATTGCTAGTGTAATGAATGGATGGCTCTTAACATCCTTGTAAGTCTATCCGTTCAGAGGACTCACTAGAGGACATTTACAACCCACTACATTGGATTGATTCCACCTGTGACACCGGTCAGCATGGCGTTGAGGACTGCCTATCTTATCTGAGACCTGCACAGTGATAAGATAAAAGGATGTGGAGGAGCATTGGGCAAAAGACTGTCTTGACAAATGACAATTGAGATCAAACCAAAACAAGTTGTATTCCAAGCTTGGATTTATTTTAAATAAGAAACTTTGTATAATTAAATATGAATATACTGTATGCATGTACTGCATATTGACAAAGGATTTGCAACAAAAACTATTTGTTATTGAGTCTTTAAAGCTTTTATGGGACAGAGAGAGAATATCATGGCTTGGGATAGAGGGAGAAAAAAAGGCAGAGGGATGTTATTAGCCAGTTACCAATGGACATGTATTCTTCGTTGGGTACTTTATAGAGACATACTGCCCCCTATAGTTCGTACAGGTTTTATAATTTCCTTATACAAAACAAATGTATAGGCCTAATGAAGGAATGTGCGATTAAATTAAATTATTGTTGTAGCCTTTATTATTACATGATTGCATTTAAAATTTTGAAAACTCCACGCTGAAGACCTCTGCTATATTGTATTATTTCTAGGCGTTTTCAACTCCAGTTATTTCCAGGTTGCCTACGTCACACCTAAACCACGCCCGTAGCTAAACTACAATGCTGATTGGCACACACACGAGGCTAGGCTACATTGGTGTTGTAGCAAAAATAGGGCCTTTATCTGAATGAGTGCACTCGGCGACCCACCTTTCAGTTTAGAAATACAATGGTCTAACCACTGAGCTACCCCACTGTCGATTTTCCTGAAAATTTGCAAAAACAATAAAAAATAAAACAATTTGTAATAATGAGTAGTCTGAAAATATTGTCTTGGCCCGCGACCAAAACATTTTGTACACACCTGTGCTAGTATAATAATGGACGGTATATTTTGTTTATGTTTATGTTTATATTTTATAAATCCAAAAATGTTGCGCATGCACTTTTTGTGTTTCGTTACGCAACATTTTCACATGAAATCTACGCACAGTTTTATAAATGAGGCCTCTGGATGTTATTGGGTTGCTTTGTTTTTTGAAGAGGATCCGCATGAAATATCACAAAACGTGGAAACTGTAGGCTGCAAAAAAAATGTGTAGACTACGTTTTTGCACGTTTTTGCATCAAGGGCTAGCAGGATACATAACTAAAAATCTGTAGCATAAAAAAGATCCAAAAGAACAAACAACGTTGTATTGAATCAATGGAGTCAGCAGAGGGCGCTTAAAGACTACGAAAAAATTAACGTTGCTTATCAATTAGGCTACTAGGCTGAATGTTCGCAACATAAAGCCACATAGCCTATACGAGAGGGTCATATTATCATCGCTATCACCAACTCCAAAACCAAATGTAGGCCTACGCAATTAAACGAATATAATATGTAGGCTATAACAACTCGAATCCGGTCTCAGCGCAGCCTACGTTTCATTTAACCCTTGCATATGTGGTGGTTCGCTATGGCCACACTGAGCGATTCAGCGTAGGCATAGGCTAGATCTCGCTGTGGACTCAAGTTGGGGAAGCTGCACTGCACCTATGTTTGGCAGATATGCTATTGCATTAAATATGAAAAAGGAATATGTATTAGTTTTGATCATATATTGTAGCATTGACAGTAATAAATAGTGTACATAAATATAACAAAACACACACTACAGTAAGTCTACAACAATTGATCAACACATCTAACCATTTATTTTATTTTAGACTATAAATCGAAGGGCAGTGGTGAATGGAAGAGCCACGCACTGCTGAAGGTTTGCAAGAGCTTTGCAAGAGATTTTCAACGTACGGTTGAAAATCTGCTCCGATCCGAAAACTCCAAAAGCCATGGTTTAGAGCTTACCCTGGCCATTATTTTATTTACTAAATGCTTGTATTCCTCCGCAGGGTCAGAGAGTATTTTGATGAGATTACTAAAGGGCTTGTATTTTAGTTCTGTTTTTATTTGTCGCCCATGTAATTTTCTATTTACATCCATTTTATTTTTTACATTTCGTCAAGTCAAATCAATTCAAATTTTGATGTTCAGTACTTTCGGATGTGCAGTTGGAACTATATTTTGGGACCCTAGATGGCTGTACTTCGGTGCCACTTAACGATAGATATGGCCACCGTTACAGACTGCACCGAAGCGTTACCGTCAACTTAATTGTTTTATATTATACGGTTATTCGTCGTACAACAGTTGTTTACAGGCGTAACGTTGTTGTGTCATGGTCCTTTTTGTTTTTTCGGGCCTCGGTAGGGAGTATTGATGCGTGGCAAGCTTGCTGCTAGAGTATGAGCCGCTTCGCGCAGCTTGTCGCAGCTGAAGAAAATAGAACCAGTTGGCTACAGAGCGTCTCGAGTCTACAGCATCTCCATGCAAAAGATTAAACAAAACATTTCTCGCGAGTGTTGGGATTTTTGGCGTCTGATTGGATATTTGTGCCCATTTGATAACTGGTCAATTATAAAATTGTTGACCAGTGACTAGGTTGGCTGACTCCAACTAGGTTGATAACCCAAACTGGTTGCAACTAACATTTGTGCGACGACAGCTGTCATTGGAGAAAGGAAAGTGATCCATCAAATACGTGTGCCAATGAAGCTCTTTTCTGTTGGATTAACATCGGGTGCCTTTCCATCAAATGGGCGAAGTTAGGAATAACGTTACTATATTGGATTACTATGCTATGCGTTATGCATTTTTGAGAACTGCAGTCCTTCATTGGAAAGAGGCTAGCTAGCTCAATTAGCCTGCTAGCTAGCTAAGTGGTAAAAGTGACGTTTTATCCTCCAGTATTTTGGACATGAAGAAAATAATTCGCTATTCATAGGGTTGGAAGGTAAGATAGCTGGTAGAGTTTTTACATTTCAATTGCAAGCTTAATGTCTGCATTAAAGCGTTCGATTTAAGATAAGACACAATCGAGCTCTAGTCTAATGTTGGGGCTGTCTCCGTCTTGGTTTTCATGACTCAGACTATTCAACGGAACCTTCAGGAAGGGTTCGTGTACAATCCACTCCAAATTATATAGGTTTTTGAGCACATCTAAAGTGCTTTATCGTCTAAAATTGTGGCATATAAAGGGACAGTTTGTCAATTGAATAGATACATACTTAAAAATGTAAGGTTAACCTAGTCGGAGTCATTTTCACTTTTTGCCTGACGTTACACTTATATAGAGCAGTTATATTTTCACTAAATAGACGGAGCCTCCCTGTGTGTGTGTGTGTGTGGCCCTAATTTATATTTTTCATTGCCTTGTATCCTTCCTTATTGGGAGTTAGCTACCACACTATCTTATATCCCTGCTTTTTGTTTCACTTCATGGCTATATTGTGAAATGATCCTAATGTCATCCTCCTGTCGTCTTAAAAAAATAAAACAATGTTTACAATTGTTTTGTTATAGGAGGATTAGAAAGATTAGTTGATCAACTACCAGTATAAACAACGTTGGCTAACCTGTTTGCTATCAATCTAAAAGTTGTCCTGCGTGGCTCTAACCCCCAAGCTTATACACTGTCGCAAGTTGGATTTACATTACTGATATAACACCTTTTTTTTAATACCTATGACATTCATCTTTGACATACGTTTGGCACTTTCGACCCACTTAGTTAAGGGGAAAGAAAGAGATCCGTTCTGAACAACAGGCTAACACGTTAGCTTCTCTTTGAGCATGCAATTGCTTTGTGCTCCAGACTGAGTAACAAAAGCTAACGTTAGCAGCTGACCAATTGTACTTCAGTTTGTCATTACTTTTAAGATTGAAATTGTTTTGCTTAAATTGTCCAAGCGTCCTAAGAGAGTGGCAAATAGGCCCTTGTATATTAATATAATCACTACCATAATACCAGTATTGACTATTGTTCCAATTTAATGCTATCCATGGGGCAACTTGTCATTAGCCTTATTCTCTTATTTAACAGCAGTTGCACCAGTTCACTAGTCTATTGTAGTTTAAATGTATCATGTTGAAAAATAATTAAATTGGTCATCACCTGTCAAGATGAAAGAGCCCGGTATCTCAATAAGAAACTTAAACCCATGTAAAATACACTGCATTACAAAGACTATATTAAAGATAAACCGCATTCTTGTAAATACAGCACTCAGAGTCCTTCCAATCCTGTTTTTGAATGTACTATTTTCTCTCTAGGATATATTCTCATGAAGCTAAATATAAAGAATTAGACTAGTGATATTTTGGTCTGCTTGCATAACATGCAGGGACATCTACACTCACAAGGATATTAGGCTTAGTTAGCACTAAGTCACATTGTAATATCATCTACATATATGGTAGACCGTATCTGAGTATATGCAGGAAAATTGGTTTTAGCTGAAGAAGGCTGGTTTCATTAAAGAATGTATGGTATCAGAAAGTAGAAGGGTGCCTGTCACATAGGCCTGCTTTCTGTTGTTTACAATCAAGCTAACAACTTGCAGCCTCATTATGGATATTACTGACTGCCTCTTTTTGCTCTTCTTATCCAATAAACTATTGCATTCATCAAATATCAATCCAAAAATGACTTTTCTGAATATTGACACTCATGAAATTTTAGTCTGCTCCTTTTTCAGTTTAATATTGTCACCATAACCAATTGACTCTCCAATACACTTTACATGAACACTGAACATGACAGCTAAAGAGGAATGTTTTGTTTTATGAATTTAGCTTACTTTGTTATATTTGCAAGCTCAAAAACCACCTTTGAGTGTTTTTCCTGACATTGATATAAGGACATAATCTGAGCAGGGTGTTTCAATTAGAATGTAATTACATTCTAATTGCAACAATTGATTGCTCTGTCCCCAAAATGTAAATTCAGAGATGTTGTGTCTGTTGTTTATGATTAATTATCGCATTTGGTGATGAAATCACCTATTGCCTACATTCCCATGCTTTGTTTTCACTCTAGTAAAAAAAAAATGTTTTGTTGTGTTTGTACAACAAAAAAATACAGAAGGAAATTATTCAGCGTTTCCCCTTAGGGTTGTGTTACCTGTTCTTAACACACAGCATCATTGTCTATCTCCTTCTCTTGTTTGGCTCAGAATGTCATCAGAGGATAAGACTGTGGAACCCTCTGACCAGGGGCGCTCGCCGCCCTCCAGCAGTGTCGGGGCCACATCCACAGGAAGCCCTGCCCTCTCAGACAAGCGTCCTCGTGGCAGGCCGCGCAAGGATGCTGCTACCATCCTACCGCAGGCTCCACCCGCATCCTCATCCAAGACCAGGAAGAAGTATGTGTACCCCTTATTCTTCCCTGCAATAAAGTGTAAATTGTTTTGCGCTTTGACAGGGAAATTATATATAAATGTTAGGATTAGGTTAGTTTAGTGAAAGGGTTTAATCTCTGGTGTATTTATGGAGGAACCATTTCATTGATACTTGATAGAGGTGATGTTTTGACTGTAAAGGGTCTTGTTAAAAATCTCGTGATGGCAGTTGCTGGGCTTTGCATTTGCCAATGGCAAAATGCAAAGTTGCAGTCCAATAGGATTTCAGGACATATGTTAGCAGCTGAAGAGTGGAATTATGAATTCAATTGTGCATAAAATTGAATATCATTATACAATTGTATTATTAAAAAAAATATATTTTTTGTTGCTGGGTGTTTCTATATGCAAAGCTTTGCTTCCAATAACTTTCAGAAGGCTCACCCGCATTCCCCAAACAATACCCACTCCTTGATTTAGGAATCTACCTTGTATAGCCTAATTTGTTTGTGTTGAAAGCTTGTCCAGGTTGTAATGTCAATTAGAAGATGTAATGTGGTATGTAACAACTAGTCTCATAATATCAACATTAGTTCCGGAAATACTAATGAAAAAGTGCTTGGCTTCTTTGCTTCTCCCATAAAAACACATAATGCAGGAGCTTAGTCCACATGTAATATGCTATAGGACCCATGTCATTTTCCACCTTACTCTGTCTTTAGTCACTCCTAATACCCTGCGCCCATTTTGTCTGTAAGCATTCAGATTATGTATCAATGCAACAACCCTAGCAAGACCTAGGGCAGTGGTCTGGAACCTTTACTATCAAAAGAGCCATTTGTGCCCAAAACATTTTATATTTATCCGTCTGAGGCGGCAGAAAATATTATACCAAGGTATCCTATTAGACCTAAATGAGAATTAATTCAAGTTATCCCAGGGCATAGGAATTTTTTTTTTTTTTACTGTGAGAACAGTGAAATGTTAGGGGGGTGTGGGGGCATGCTCCCCCACAAATATATTTTTAAAATAAAGCATCAATAAAGCACTTAAATGGCTATTTCAGGTGACTTGAAAACAGAATATAATAAATACTAACCTATGCCAAAACCATCTCAATCCACGCATGTATGTCTATTGGCAGATACCAAAAGTGAAACCCAGGACTGTTGAATGATTAATTGAATTCTGCTGACCATTACCTTGCAACACGTTTACTTTAATGAACCTACACTCAGAATGTAGTCAATTAAAATGATCTGCCCTTTAATTGAAGATGATGCAATGTTTTACACCTATATCAGCATTTATTAGAAATGTGTTGTTGGATTTTATGAAAACCAGCCATCTGTTTTCAATCCATTCCCCAAAAGAAAGAGTTTGTGTCTGGTTTTTTAGTCTGCTCCTTTAGTGCTGGGACTACTTACCACAGCATTATTTTCACCTTCCCACCCCCACCCCTCTCTCCCTGGGGTTGGGATTGTGGGGGATATTGCACAGGGTATGGGGGTTGGACAACAGTCTTGATGGTTTGTCAATTAAATAAAAGGCTGTCTTAATTATGAAATTTGGCGCTTTTAAGTGGTCTTATCTGTATTGTAATTTCAGAAAAGGTTTTGCCCCTCTCCTGTGTGTATGTCACAAGACTATTTTTATATTTGTATCTGAAAATGTGTCACACTTAGCAAATAGTGCTTTAAGAAGCAGGAACCATTGGATATAATTTATCATAAAGGGATGTTTGGACCCTCATATCAATGGCCAGTTAGGTAGGTAAGACAGTAGTGGTTTATTACCCAGACAATGCTGTGACGAGTGCTGTTGATCCAAAATGTTCAGTGTGAATTTACTTGTCAATGAGACCTACATTACTGTAATCTATATATGGCAGGTTGAGATCTTCTGTGTGAATTTGTCCCATAGATGTCCCTTTCAGGTACAGTGGTTTAGGGTTTCTTACAGTTCAAATACATGCATATAATTAGAGGTGTATTAGAGATGATGGGTACAATCTATATATATTTTTCCCCACCTTGTATAAGAATGTGGAGTAAGCCTAGAAATGGTTTACTTTCACTTGTTCAACTTTTGGTGAAAAATGTACAGGATTGGTTGTAGACTGAAAGCTAGTCGGAGCTACATTTGTGATTGTGGAGCTGGTGGCATTCCGTCCTCTCGAAGCATCAACTTCCACCAGGAGCATTTCAGAAGTGGAGCACTGTGAGGCAGTTGTATTGGCAAGATCAACAAAACTACGTTGCCTGTCCGACATTGACACCTTTCACTAATTTCCACTCCCAAAACTACTGCAGTTATATTCCACACCTTGTCCTTTCTGGATTTGTCCTGTTCATCCATCCATCCATCTTCAGCCGCTTATCCGGAGTCGGGTTGCGGGGGCAGTAGCTCCAGCAGGGGACTTCAAACTTCCCTTTTCTGAGCCACATAGGCAAGCTCTGACTGGGGGATCCTGAGTTATTCCCAGGCCAGTGTGGAGATATAATTTCTCCACCTAGTCCTGGGTCTTCCCCGAAGCCTCCTACGAGCTGGACGTGCCTGGAACACCTCCCAAGGGAGGCGCCCAGGGAGCATCCTTACCAAATGCCCGTACCACCTCAACTGGCTCCTTTCGACGCGAAGGAGTAGCGGCTCTACTCAGAGTTTCTCACGGATAGCAGAGCTTCTCACCCTATCTTTAAGGGAGATGCCTGCCACCCTCCTGAGAAAACCCATTTCGGCCGCTTGTACCCGTGATCTAGTTTTTTCGGTCATGACCCACCCTTCATGACCATAGGTGAGGGTAGGTACGAAAATTGCCTGGTATCGAAAGCTTTGCTTTTCCGGCTCAGCTTTCTTTTCGTCAAAACGGTGCGGTAAAGCGATTGCAATACCGCTCCCGCTGCACCGATTCTCCAGCCAATCTCCCGCTCCATAGTCCCCTCACTCGCGAACAAGACTCTGAGGTACTAAATCCTTCACTTGGGGTAAGGACTCATTCCCTACCCGGAGTAGGCACACCCTCGGTTTCCGGCTGATAACCATGGCCTCAGATTTAGCTGTGCTAATCCTCATTATAAATTGTCCTTTTGTAAAGGATTTTTGATGTCTACAACTCTGTTTTTCAATTAATAAAATTAACTTCTCGTCGTCCAAAATGTGAAATATTTCTCACTTCTGGTCTCCTGCCACCAGTGTAGTCATGTGAAATACGATTACGAGTCTACACACTGTTTTGCACATGATTTATATTGTATTTTGTATTTCGGCTGCACTGTTTGCACACGGCATCCATCAAAAATAGTTGAATAAAAGTGGTTGTTTTTATTTTAGATTTTGGTTGTAGCTTCAATTAATGAGAAATATAGCTCCGAAGCCTATCAAAATAATGCTGAAGTGAAACGATTAAGTTAGCAAATGTCTACTTGTTTGGATGGACGGCTAAGGGGAGAATAGTACAGTGGGCTAAACCTATTAGACTATATTCTTCCGTTTACTATAGACAATTATTTTACATATATAAAAATTATACGGTATAGTAGTTAAATATATTATTTTTACCATATAACAAATGTGTTTGGCTGTCCCGTGATTTTGCTGATTTCCAAATCCATAGCATAGTTTTCCATTTTCCTGCATGGCTTTTATCGTGCTAGTTTGTAAACTACGGTGCATAGCATCATCCCGGCCTTCTGATTAGTCCGATTGCCTGTCAATCTAACACTGGCGAAAGGTCCGTTATCTTGCCCTGTATGTAGTGCCTTGTCCAAGGTGCCTTGCATTGTACCCAGTGCCCAAACACTGTCCTCAATAGAGTATAAATAATATTTATTTTTTACAGTTAGGCTATTTATTACAATTAATTCTTAAACATATTTTCTATACCTCTGCCAATACATACACAAAAGCATATGGATATGTTTTTGTTGTATTTATTTATTTATTTTGTTTTTATTATTTAATCATACTGAAATTAAAAAAAAATTTTTTTACCTAGGTTTAGTAAATGCTTATTCCTTAACTAGCCAATCATTTGAGTTTTTAAGGCTTGTTCCTTATCTAGAAATGGAAGTCATTTACAGGGAGGGGATGGGTTGGCATCCAGCCAATTGTGATTTTTCTCTTCAGTGGCATCGAAAATTACTCCACCTCCTCCCTCTTTTGCCAAACCCTGCATCCTTCCACCTACCCCTTGAGACACACCGCTCTTATTTTGGCTATGTGAGCTCTCCCCACTTAGCATGCTCACAATGGATGTTGCTGTTTAATTTGTATCCATGACAATTATCCCCTCTACATGGCATTCCCAAGATTGGGTTAAAAGTGCTCTCATTGGAGGCTGCTGACACTGATGGATCTTTGTGTGGAGGAGGGGTGAGTGTGCATATACTTCCCTAGGAGAGTGCACATGGGCATGTGAATGTGCTCATTTAATCTGTTGACAGAGCAGTTTTGCTGAGATTTTACAAAGGGTTAAAACTGTCTTGGTATTTGCTAGAAGTTCAGTTTAGTTCTGTTTTAAGAAATAAGGCTAGTGAAAGGTGAATTCCAAGATAGCTTTTTGAATTCCAACTACAAGTGATGAGATGTTCATTTGGGGACACAGGAAGTATAAGTTGTCTGTTTGTGACAACTGTGGTTAAAGTGGTGAATAGTGAGGTTTGATGAGGTGAGTGTTTATTATAGTCTTTAGAGCTTACTTTGCTCTATTTAGGCTTAATTGAAGCCCCTAGATCTTTACTGTCTCACGTACACTTGCTGTAATGTAATTCACCTGCATATTCCCCCACCCGCCAACCTTTTTGGACAGCTCCCTAAGTCCTTTCTATCCTTACCTTTTCTCTTAAGAGCTTCAAGATTGTCTCTTGACATCAGAGACAGTGACTTGTGTAGTTACCAGGCCGCCAAAAGTGTTTTTCAGCATATGCTTGAATGATCACATTGTTTAATCGGGAAAAAACTGTTAACGTAATTTTTTGTCTAGGTTTATAGCTTGCTCACATTTTTAAATCTACTTACACAGGGCTCTTTACGTTCCTTGCTTTATTAATTGACTTACATATGGGATACGGGAATACATTAGATACGCAGTAAATTTGGCCCTCACCATTGTTGTTTTTTTTTTTTTTTTTTTTTTTTTTTTTTTTTTTTTGTGTGGAATTTTCACAAATGGTGAGCAACCACCGGGAACAGATGGGGTAACACCTAACACTTGGAGTTAGCCGGGATCGATCCAGCGACTTCTGGATCACCTGTCGCCCCGCTCTACCCACTGTGCCAGTAGCTGCGTTTACATGGACCCTATTATTCCGATTCTGAAAGAAAATGCTCCATATAAACACCACAATTGGAAGAGAAACAGCCAACCCGATCAAAATTTCATTCTGAAGCAGAGTGGTAGTATAACCAATTTCCCCCGTAACGCCATGAGGATATAAAAGCGTAGGGAGCGTTCAAATCAGCTCAGTATCTAGGGCTGGACGATTATCGAAAAGTAATCTAAACTGAAATTCAGAACCCCTAACCGACGTAATTTTCTCAGGTCGATTTAAAAAAAATAAAAAGAAACCCTGTTCAATCGATCCTGTCGGAAATATGGGGTCACATGTTTTACTGATAAGCCTATTTGACCCGGGACACCCATCTTGAAATCATGACAATCCTAGGCACAGCAATAAACCATGATTTGCAATAAACGAGCAATATCTACTGGGAATATGCTGCGGTTTTATATGCGTGACAGACAACTTACTATAAAACAATGTAGGGTTTCTAACACCTACTATTAAATAAATAAATAAATAAATAAATAAATAAATAAATATAATAAATATATATAATAAA
>JAODUE010000009.1:1931060-1957298 GCA_027564755.1 Amblyopsis hoosieri
CTGTAAGAGCCCTGCGAGCTGACTGCTGCGCCCGTCATTCAGTGACAAATGTATATCTTATCGAAATACCGGAAATTTGTTTAAAAGTCATATCACCGTTATCGAAAAAGTTTATATTGCGATATATATTGATATTGAATTATTGTCCAGCCCTAAGCCTAACCTATCGTATTGTATGTCCCAGAAGTATAAGGCCTACACATCAACAGCTGAAAGTGTCAGTAATTCCTATTCACAATAAGAGATTTTATTTATGATGCCTTAAATGACCAAGTTGTTCTGACTTAATAGGTTGAGATGAATTCTGGTTTGAAATTCAACTGCCACATGTTCAGCGCTTGCTCCTCAATTAGGCTGTAATGAGTCATCATCCCACTTGGGAGCGTGTATGATGAAGCTGGCATTGGCTTTCTATGCTGTGTGCAAGATAAACATGGAGCGCCGTGTTTTGATATGGGAAGCATAAATAATCTCATAATAATAATAATGCATTTTCTTTATTTTTTTTTATTCATAGCAAGCAATACATTAGTTGTCACCACTCTCTACATATTTGTCACTACCATAACATGATCATGTCTGGTGACAGTTCTAATACTATAGTAGGCTAGGATACCAGGATTATAAAAACAATTATTTGTTATTTCTATATACTATTTATTTTCTAAATATTTCTGAATATTTCTAATAAAATATTTCATTTCCAACTCACCTCAGTTTCTTACTGTAATGCTGTCTGTCGTTGTGCCCCACATTTCCTTTGTTACAGCAAGCCGCTCATTTAAGTTTTACATTCTTTAATATAATTTAAAACAACATAATTATTTATTTTACAATTGTTGTTATATAGATGATCATTAGCTATTAATATGTAGATTTATTTTTTGTGTCTTTTTTTATTATAAAATAGGCAGTACACACGATAATGTATAAGAAACGGTTTCCTCTTTCCCCTAGGGGGCGCACCAGAGGAAGGGTTGTGGATGAGGAGGACCGCATGGATGGGACTGAGATAACAGACTCCCTAGGCCCTCAGGACATAGGTGAGTCTCCAATCCCCCTTTTCTTCTGTTTCCTGTGTGGTGCTGGTGAGAGGGGGATATTACTAGAACACACTTGCCTGGCAGTCTCATGCAGAGAGAATTTCAGAGCATATTTCAGGGGAGGCAGAGAAGACTCTTCTTGGATGAGAGCTTTTTCTTGGCACCTAATGCTTCTACATTTGGGGTATAATTGAAAGGGTTTAGCTTTAGCTGCGAAGCTGCAGTAGGGTGTCTATATCTTTTTTTCTTTCAGCCTTACCCTCAACTTTTCCCTCTTCTCCCAATCAACATTGAGGTGTTGTGGGAAAGAGCCAAAGGCTCATTCCCTCCTAAAAGCTTTTTTAAATCCCAGCACCCACCCATACTCGTGTGTGTGTGTGTGTGTGTGTGTGTGTGTGTGTGTGTGTGTGTGTATATATGTATGTATATATACACACACACACACACACACACACACACAGTATATAATATTGATGCAAATGTATAATGATACAATCACAGTACAATCAACACCTCTATCAGACCAGTCAATCAGGGTGGGAAATTAATTGCATTCAATTTTATTAATACATTTGTCTCGTACATTACATAATATGTATGTTGTCTTGTCATTTCTGTAAATTTCTGCACAGCTGTTTGTGTTTAAGCTTAGGCATTTGGGCCTGAATGGGAATGACATCAGCAAGTGTTCATCACCGTTCATGCCTAAATGCCTAAGCTTATTACACAAACAGCGACACAAATACAGAAAGGACAAAACATACATTTGGCTCCTACTACCGGTAGTTGCGGTAGACTCTATAGTCATTTTGACAGGCAGGGTCATAATTCTAATTTCTATCGTTGGCACTTGCGGGACGGCAAGCAGTTTTACCGATCATGTCATGCAGCCCTAAGACAAGTGTGTTAGATCAGATGCTTGTTTTGATGCCGGAGTGTTTTGTAGCGACAGTAGTAGCATAATACATATATTAAACAGTTCCGTGTTTCAATTAAACTACCTCTCTCCCTGCTTCCCTTTAATGAGCCATTTCACCCTTGTCTTTTCTTGTCTCTGCCCTTAAAATTACAATACTATTGTTTATCGCGATTATTTTTTGGACAATATATCAACCAAAAAAAATGTATTGTGACAGGCCTAATCAACAGGAATCATTACAGTATGGTAAGGCAACAACATTGTTCGTTTTATAATTTAGCCTAGGCCTACTTGTCACAGCAACAATCGCATGTAAACCATTGCCAAACCATTGGTGGCTGTACTCTTGACCTTTTTGATTTGACCCAATATGAGCTTCCATATTCTGTCCACATCCTATAATTGCCAACGAGTGTCCACATTGAAAGGAAGAGTCTGTCCCTCTTTATGTGTACATCACTTTCAACTAGTTGTGATGACTAGTGTCTAGCGCTTAGTGTAGCTAGTTACATTTGAAACACGTGGATTATGCATTTGTAGCCAATGTTATCTCCAGCACAAACTAGCCAAAGAGAGAAAAGGCGATTAAAATAAAAATGACAATCGTTTGATTATTAACTGTAATTAAATAATTTAGAACATTTGCATTATAACATTACAGAGAAATGTAATATGACTACATGTTCTTTGTACCCCTAACACAATAATAAAACATTGATAATAGTTGATTTCCCCGAGTATAATAACATGATTTAAAGGTGGAGACTGGAGTCAGTGATTGCAAGCAAATACACTTTTTGTCACATTCAGCCAATATCTAAT
This sequence comes from Amblyopsis hoosieri, assembly GCA_027564755.1. Lineage (NCBI taxonomy): Eukaryota > Metazoa > Chordata > Actinopteri > Percopsiformes > Amblyopsidae > Amblyopsis > Amblyopsis hoosieri. The sequence goes on from JAODUE010000009.1 coordinate 1,933,845, forward strand.
CGCTAGCTGCTTGTTCTGTGTGCGCTGAAATAAAAATGGGTGTTCCTTCCATATTTCGGCGATGGACAACTGTTGGGATGGCTACAATCTACTGACAATAACATTTTCATGTCAATGAAATGAATGACATCCATCACAACGTAACGGAGTACATGACTTCAATTTGAATGCGGCTTAAGGGAGGCACACATCTTATATTATTAATGAGATTCCATCTAGCAGACATTGTTCATGGAATTTAAAAAACAGATCAATCTATTGTCTTATCAAGATGTTAACTTTTCAGAATCAGACATACCACCAAAGTGACTGCCAACAGAATTGTATTTCACTGGTTGCCCAATAAATGGAAAAATAGATGTAAATGTAGGTCTACAATCTACATGATACAAAGTAGCTGGATTGCAGTAATGTGTATAGACCTATTTACTGTTTACAATGATTACCTACATACAGCAGTTTTGCCAAAGAAGTATTATGGAGTCCAGTGACTTGTCAAGCTATGAAAGAATCTGGCGATACGATACGAATCACGATACAGGGGCCACGGTGCGATATATTGCGATGTATTGCGATTTCTTATTTGTGGAAAACTGTCTTAGCAATGCTAACTTATGTAAACTTGCCCAGGGACAAAATCTGGTAATAAGCATATTTCCTCTTTTTTGAGGTTAATGTATTTTGTACATGCTCCATTTTACTAATAAATTGAGTAAAAAAAGAAAATGTTTTTTTTTTTTTTTTTTTTTAATTGATGCCCTGATTTAGAGTATGGATACAGTATGGCAAACCGAAAGATGGTGATACTCAGGTGTATAGATATTTTCTTACACCCCTAGTTGACATAGCATGCTAAAACAATTCTCTAACATGGTGAAATATCAAATGTTTTTAGCTAGGTAATGTAATTTAGCATATTATTCACGTCGATTGTTTCTCTCCAGTGGGTTGTATTCCTGCTTTACAGATATTCCAGTGGGTTGTATTCCTGCTCAACTTGTAAGAAAGGCAAGGATAAATTGTTATCTAGGCCACATATCACTCAACATTATTTGACTTGCTAAGGATAATTGCGAAGAGAATATTAATTTTATATGGGTCTTAACGGGACATGTTGCTGAGCTGCGTGCCTATGTGTATGAAGTTCAAGTTGGAGTGTTGTCTGCAGTAAATGGACCTACACAAGTAGCATGGACATTTTTGCTGAACTTGACTAAATGTGTATTTGCTTACTATAGCTTTTTAAAGGCAGGGTTAGTCATTCTCAAGAACCCATGCTAACTTTGAGCACAAATAATAACCAACTTCCTCAGAAGCTCCACCCCACACATTGAATTGTATTGCTAAGCCAAGGACATGTTGTTGTGAGCGGTGTTTGCCACTAAATAATAACGAATAATTCCTAATAACGAAGCCAGGCAGAAGTATTTGGCGGATTTGACAAAGTGTATCATCTTACAATTAGTTAGCTTGACTATATGTTTAACTGATATAATCACACTCTTAGTATTGTTGTATAAAAGCAATATCACATTCTAAGTCGTGCTGTTATATTGAATATCAGCACCGCTGAGCCTGTGATTATCTCCAACATTTGGCTCAAATTAATGTGCAAAGACACTAGTATTCTAAATAGTACATTTTTATTTTGTTGGTTTAAGGTAATGGTGGGTTAATGAGCAATGGTTATCCATCAGAATTCTTTTTCCAAATAAGCATCCTTAATTGATATCCCTGCCACTATAAAAGTCAATTTAGAGTTTTGACAGGGCCCAAAAGAATTCAGACAAATCAGGGCCTTTTTTCCCCAGATTAGTCTATCGAATCCACCGTGCCTGCTGATCATATGAATATGAGCACACAGCTACAACAGGTTGGTGAATGACATTAGGCATTAGGCAGACCAATGGGCTCTGGAGGGGAGAAGCAGAGGAGGAGGAGGAGGAGGGTGTTGGGGATTTTGGGTTGCTGTTGATTTTCCTTATCTTTTGTTATTCATTTAGCTAGCTCTAGTTGCAACTCTCACATCCTACCTATAGCAGCTTTAATGAAGCCTGATATTACTGATATTGTGATGTTTGCATTTAATACCAAATACAGTGTAAATAAAACAAACACTGTAATCAAACTCCAAATCATAGGTAAATATTACATTTTCGTATTACAATGTGTAAAATACCACCAGTGTGTTTACATAAATTGTAGATCGTCTTGCACTGATGCATTTGGTTGTAAAATTGTTAGAGGTAATGAGCTTGAATCTATCCTCATGTAATACTATTGGATGGCACAGAATCATTGAGGTATTAGTATAATTACAGCTCATTGAAATGTTAATACAGACGATTTGCATAGCCCATAGTCACAGTTATGGGTGCTGTTGGTAGTTGGACTTATATGCTCCTGTAATGTGAATGACACTTTTAGTAGTTTCAATATAGCGGCACTCTGTCTAGGCAAAAGATGTCAGTTTATTGTGTTAATGGTAAAATACCTTCCCTGGCCCGGACACAAACCCGCATAAAGCTTTAGTTTTTCGGTAATGTGATGAGGTCGTGGCAATCGTGGTATCTTATTTTGTTTCCAACTGTCTGTATTTTTATAACATTTTTGTTTTGCTTTTGTGAGAGCCTCCAGGTCCATCCAGGGATTTACCGTAATCAGCATTTGAACATGTGTTTTATTAACATAGGTTATTACCATCTTTTTATTTAAAACAATGTATTGACCTGGAGCACAACGGCCTGCTCCATGACACTTTGTATTTGTGAGGAGCTGCTACCTTCACCTGTCACAACTAACATGTAGCTAATGCTTACCTAAGGGCAAGTAGGCTATTGTTCATATGTTTGGTAATTATTCTCTATCTGATTGTGTTCGTTACCTCTTTCCAACCGCAGACACACAAAGCCAGCTGGTGGAGACTGTGGAAGTGGTGACCACTGAGGGGCCAGAGGAGGACAAGGTCTCTTCCCCTGTGGTCCAGAGCCCACCAGCGTTGGAACCAGCAGGGCCGTGTGTCTCAGCTAGTGGAAAAGTCGAGAACAGGTAGGAGACTCACTGAAGCTGAGATGTTTGTGGGGGAGGGGGGGAGGTTTTCCATTGCTTGGGAGAAACCCTGTTTGCATGTGTGCTTGCACATGCCTGCTAGCAATTAGGCCCACGCTGTCAGAGGCTGTCTGCCTTGTTTTGTGCACATGCATGATGCAGCCTGTTTGTGTCAACAAAATGGAGTCATCAGCTGGTAGCGGCAGCACGTGCTTCCCAGGTGCCACTCCGTTAAAGGTTGTAATCAATCTCCTGGCCTGACTACGATATCGGTGGTGGTGATGGAGGGCAGGCCAGCCGTGTCTCCAGGGATCTTATTAACAGGGCCATCTCCTCCCTAGAAGAAACCTGATAAATATTTACCGCCCACGTTATTTTTCTTCTTTCCCACACTAGCACACGTGTCTCACTGGAAGGACCACTGGGCTGGTTCTTAATGACTATGCATTGGTTTAAAGTTTACAACTCTGTCTACTGTTATGAAAAGGCCAGTTGCCGAATACCGGCACAGTGTATTTGTGCAGACATTCTGCATTCCACACTGCATGGCTGTGCACGTAATCCGGCCACATTGAGGCCTTCATTTGGTGTGACGCGCGCGGCGGCACCGCAACACGTCGCACTAGGCATGTATAATGTAACACACCCTCTCTTGTCTCCCTGTGCGTTTGTACCAGAGAGCGTCTCTGTGCCTTCTGTTACTGCGGCGGCCGCAGTCTGCTGGGACAAGGGGATCTGCAAGTGTTCAGCTCGGTGCCTGCGTTGGAGGGGCCCCTCAACCACCAGGACGGGGGGACTGACAGCAGCGGCGGTGGCGGCGAAGCAACCACTCAGCCAAATGTGGCTGGCGAGGCCACATTGGGACAGCTGGGCAGGCTGAAGTAAGTGGGCCTGGCTGACACCGCTTGTCACAAAGGGTTTGGCCATCAGACTCAGCCGGGCCACTGGAAGCGTCTGCGATTGGCCCCTGTAGTCAGATAATGAGCCGGGTGAAATCAGAGCTCGACTCACCGCTCCGCTTTGAAGTCCCTGCCTTCTGTGTTGGCCCGGCTCCCTGCACGGTCTACATGCAGTTGGGGAAATGAACATGAGACTGAAACTCATGACGGTGGAAGTCTCACCATTTTTCTAGAGCAGAGTAGATGTGTTGCTGTCAGGCCTTACATCGGTTTCTTTATTTTAGCAGGATGAATTGTCTCAGCACTCGCAACTCCTGCTAACCCGTCACGGTTGGCTTCACTAATTAAGGGCTCTGCACTTAATAACATCTTTTGCCTTAGCAGGCCATGGTTTGCGTGCATTTTTAGTTTTGTGTGTGTGTGTGTGTGTGTGTGTGTGTGTGTGTGTGTGTGTGTGTGTGTGTGTGCACGCGCGCTAGCACAGTGCCAACAAAGGACCTTCCCTGCACTTCCTTGGACAGCTGCCTAATTTGTTTCGGTTGTGTGGAACTAATAGAGCGTCTCTCTGGGGTCCTAGTGACGTCACGTGCAGCGAGAGCAATACGGGCCTGGCAGCATGCCAAGATAACCACTCATTGTTGCGCTGGAGCTGTGCGATTGGTCGCTGGCACCAGCCCTTGATAGTGCCACACAGAGAAGCCAGGTAGACAGTGGGGACAGAGCTGAGGAGGTGGTATTGATTCGTGAGAGGAGCAGCGACTATAGAGGAAAGAGAATAAATTGGAGAGGGGAGGGGGAGGGCTGGGGAGGGGATTGCATAATATGGTTGGTGAAATGCTGCCTCTAAACTGTAACCATGACAAGGCTAGATGTCACGAGCACATCATCTAGCATCCAGAAAAGCAGTCGCTTGGTTTTGGCTGTTTGGTTTGTTTACTGGACCGGGGGTCCTTTTTATATGCTAATTCCCCCCGGCCCCCCCTCCCCCCTCCGCATTTTCCGCATGCTCTGCAGCTCAGTAGTTCAAGCCAGGGACTCAGAGAAGCACTTCCTTTTCAGCAGATTTTATGAGACAGAACAGCCAGCCTCTTGTGTGCACGCCAAATAAGATGGCCTTCTTCCTCTCCTCCTCCTCTCGCTGCACTGCAGCACTGAATTGTGCTCTAACATTTTTCCCCACTCATGCCTTCTGTTTTCATCATTCGCTTTGTAAAACGGCACGGCACATTTTTACTTTAATGTCTGTAATCTCAATTTATTTTTATTTTTTATTTTTTTGGGCTCCAAAATCTCGAGGCTTTTCTAGTTTTTGATATATTCTGTGGTCCTTTCTTTGTTTTGATATCAAGTTTTACCCCGCTCATTTTGAAGCTCTTGTCTATATTTTGTTAATTTGTCACAGTGGGTCTGAAAGCCATGGGGAAGAACCTGACCCAGTCAGTCGGTTTTCGGATGAACTTTCTCATGTGGGCCTCCCTGAAGACTTCGATGTCCAGTCTCTCTTTAAGTCAGGTAAGAACTAAGGATTTTCTTACCAATCACATGGTCAGGGTAGCTTTTCAATTGACGTGTATGAAGGTTCTCACCAGTTAAGTGACATCATCTTGCTCTGTTCTCGTGACATTTCAGGGCAATACTGGGCACATCAAAGTTGCGCATTGTGGTCTGAAGGTGTTTGTGAGGGCGAGGGACAATCTCTGCTTAATGTGGACAGAGCCATTGACTCAGGGAGCACAAAGGTGAGTTACTGATGGACATCCAGGGGCTAATAGCTGTTAACACTGTCTATAATGCATTGGGGCAGCAGGGAGGGTCTGCTCCAGCGAGGCAGAGCAAAGCTGATGGATCAGGCTGCTTGGTAAAGGTCGGCCCTGGCAGTGCGGATCTCTCAGCTGTGAAATGGAAAAGGTCACGCCACTCAACGGGGCTGAGCTCTCATGGCAGCTTAGCTGCTAGCGTTAGCGGCGCAACTCACAGCTCCCTGATTGGGTTTACTGCCTTCCTCTCTCAACCCCGCCCAACACGTAACTATCAGCAAGCCTTCCACCTAATCTCTAGAGTGGCTATGAGTATGTGCTGTGAGTATGTGCTTAGAGAACTGAGAGTTTACAGAAACAAGTGCCCCCAATTAAATTCCTCAAAGGCTGTGACTAAAACATACACATTGTCGATAATTTATATTTAAATTGGTCAGTTGCTGTTGAGGCCAAAAGCAGATGGACAATAATTATAAAGTTGTTATAAAGTAGTAATACATTTTTATATACACTGACAGGGGAACGATCAAAATACTAACAGATGCTGTAAATGATTGTTTGTGGATAACTTTGTTCTGGCTTGGTAACTGACTTTGAAATATATAGTTCTAGTTTTAGCCACAAATAAGGCTGTACACTTTGTGTCCCTAGCACTGTGCATACTGTAAGCGCCTTGGAGCATCCATTAAGTGCTGTGCTGAAGGATGTGCTCAACTCTACCATTACCCCTGTGCCGGGGCAGCTGGGACTCTTCAGGATATCAGGAGTCTCTCCCTTCTCTGTCCAGAACACATTGAACTGGCCCTCCACCGATGTGAGTCCACTGTTCCGCTACAGTAATCACACTGGAATAGAATTTTCATGCAGGTTTGACCACAAGTAAAACGCCTGCCATTTCTTTCCTAGTTGCAGATGATGTAAATTGTGCGCTGTGCGACAGCGCGGGAGACCTTCTCGACCAGCTTTTCTGCACGAGCTGCGGTCAGCACTACCATGGGATGTGCCTGGATATGGCCGTGACCCCTCTACGGAGGGCGGGCTGGCAGTGCCCGGAGTGCAAGATTTGCCAAACGTGCAAGTGAGTCACCAACGTTAGCTAAACAAACGCAGACTGAAAGTTTGAGTTCACTCCCACCTATTGTTTTACTACTTAGTAATTTTCTCCATTACTGCCAGGCATGCAGGAGACTCAGTGGGTTATTTACATCCTCTGGGGTTTTGTGGGGAGCTAACTACTTAGACCCTGAAGCTTGGTTCTGTAACCCCTGACCTTTTCTGAGTCGTACGCAGGCTCTATTCCCAACAAGGCCTGTTTTTGCCTTAAAGCACATGTTAGCCTTGTTGAAGCTACCATGGAATAGAAATAATTCTAGGTAACTTTTACTTATGGTTCAGATAACATTTCCCCCCTAAAATACCATCTCTTTATATTGGTTCTCTCTAAAGCTCACAGCCTACTTGAAGAGTGTGTGTTTTATACTGCATTGCCATGTGTTGTTTTATATTGTATGCTGTTTTCTTTGTCCACTCTCCCCAAAAAAAAAAAAAAATATTTTGAATTATACTAACCTAGTAATAAAGTTTATGCCCACCCACCAAAAAAACTAAAGAACAACTGTTGAGTACATTAATATAAATTAGATAGATTTAGCCATGTCGCCCACCTTTACATTAACCTTTTGTGCCATACACTCCTTGTGCAGGAACCCAGGAGAGGACACTAAAATGTTGGTGTGTGACATGTGCGACAAAGGCTACCATACCTTCTGCCTACAACCTGCCATGGACTCAATTCCCACCAATGGTTGGAGATGCAAGGTAGGTCACATGTCTGGTGCTGCAGCTCCTACAATGTCAAGAGAACAACATCAGAAGTTTATGATTGTCTAACAAAATAAATCTTTAAGTATTACTGTTAATTTGGTTTTTATGTTGGATATTTGTAATGTGCTGCTTGTTAAAATTCACTCTTATTTGCATGGTTTCAGCTTTAGGGGCTGCATTGTGATATTCATCTTGATACGATATGAAATATCTGCCACCAATATTACCTTTTTTCGATGGTTTACGAAGTGTTTCCTGTGGTTAAAAAGCTGGCACTCCTTTTCAAACTTATCCCCGCGAGACAAGTGTGTCGGGGGTGGGGGTGTGCATGTGCTTGTGCTCTAGCACTTCCTGCTAACCCGGCTGCTGTGCTTGGTTAGCACGTCACCTGGTCTCAGCCTCTTCTGTTCATTAGCACTATTTGACATAAGCAACTCTGCGCTGAGTGTCTGATACATAGACCCTCGTAAGCTCGACACGGGAATTTTGGAAAGTAATACTGTCGATTTCTATTGGCTGTCTGCATTGTCACTCACAAGTATGTATAAGTAATTTCCAGTGCTACTACGCTAGTGCACTGCTTTATTTACTAATTATTTTAAGCAGTAACCATAGCCTACTAATTTGACAGATTTACAAGACCTGTGGAGAGCCATCCAGAGTCCAGTTGTTTCCAGTTTTCCAACAAATTCCACATTGCAAATTTAACTTTGGACTTGGTAATTGAGTTACATAGTTGGTTGTCAATCAAAACACCTCGCTTGTCAAGTTGGCGGGTACTGACGCAGTTGGCCTGCGCCGTGTCCCAGACATTACACATGTAAAGGCTGGCTCTGCGATACCAGCATGTCATCTAGGCAGCAGCAGCAGTCAGGCTGGCCTGCAGTGCTCGGGCCAGGTGCTGGAATGGCACCACATGCTCTGTATCTGTCTGACTCAGCAGGGACACAGGCACAGCCCACACATCTCTCTGGTGCCTGCCTCTGGTGCCCCCACCAGCCCAATATCCCCACCCCCTCAGCAGTATCATTCTGAGTGCAGCTATCTCGGTGGCTTGGAAATGAATGAAAAATGAGTCATTCCTCTGGTTTCAGTCTGTGCCTCCAGCCAGCAACCGTGTGGCTGGATCTCCTCTCTCGCAGATCTGCCAGTGTTTGTGTATACGGTGTCTGTGGGTGGAGCCACTGTGGGGCTCTGTAGCCAAATACTGAGTGTGTAAGGCATTTTTACCAGAATATCTTTCTGTGAGATATTAACCTTGGAGGGAAAGTAGACATGATGTCAATCATGGGACTCTCCACATGAGGAAATGGCTCTGGTATGCTTTGGGAATCCTCAACAATAAAAGCTAACAAATGTTAGCTTTTATTGGACCATGTAGCCATAACATATTGTGAGCAAGGTTTGATATGAAGTTACCGCAACCTACGAAAAATAATTGCACGTGTTCCTTTTGGAAGAATTTCTAGCATTTGTCTTGCCAATTCCTTGTTTAGCAGTTAGGTGTAGAGCGGTCACCGCTCCTGTTGCTAGCACGCTAACACTAGTGACGCTATTACATTTCTATAATGGAGTGGGAGTGTTGGAAACAAATAGAGCCTGAGTCTGATGTCATTTGGCACATCACGCCCCTCAGCAGCGTATTGTTACCGAGGAGCTAGCATTACCCACACGGCTGTGAGGTTGTGGCGTATTGCAGGCAATTTAGCGCTGTGTAGTTTCCAGTCTTACGACCGTTAGCAGCATTCTCATTGTGACTAATCGAAGGCACCACATTCACATAAGCGATGACCTTACTGCAACCGTATTAGCATTCTGAGGTTTTCTGTTATTTTTGGGCAGTTGTGTGAATATCCTAAGGGAGATACCGAATTAATGCTTGACATGTTTAAGCTTAAAATGCATGGACATGTACTTGCATGGTGATTTTCTCAGTTTGAAGGCCATTGTTTGATATTTAATCAGAATAAATGATGCCTAATCATCCTACTGTCTCTGATTGTTAATGCTCTGTCTTTTGGGATTTTGCCTTCCTCCCCAGAACTGCAGAATGTGTGTCCAGTGCGGCACGCGGACCAGCGGGCAGTGGCACCACACTAGCCTGCTGTGTGATAACTGCGTGCAGCACCAGGACCCTACCCTGTGCTGCCCTCTGTGTGCCTGCATCCTGGACCCCGAGCACCACAAAGACCTGCTGTTCTGCCACAGCTGTAAGAGGTAGGAAGCGAGGCCCCTCATTAATGCTCCATCACGCGTGTCGTGGTTATTCTAGTCCTGCCTCACAAGGTAACTCATGGCCCAGATGTAATGTAAATCATGGCCCAGATGTAATTAGAGGAGGCGGTGCAAGACCGTTCATTGAGACCCCACACACACACACACACACACACACACACACACACACACACACAGTTGTGCTCCGTATGTTTGCACGGCATCCTTGACACGGCGGCGCTGTGTCTTCCTTTCAGATGGCTACACCTCGAGTGCGAGCGCCAGAACTTAGGCCAGGCAGACTTTCACCCCAGGGAGGACCATGTTTGTTCCAACTGTAAGTCTCCTGCCGCAGAGCTGGCCTTGCGGACAGGGGACGTGGACGCTGGCCCGGAGCTCAGCCCTCAGCCAGCCCCAATGCACACAGAAGACACAGAGGCCAGCCCGCAGCTGGAGCACAAGCACACAGAGCCTGGACCTGGAGATCAGCTGCCTCCCGAAATGCACAATGACCCCGAGCAGGATTTACTGTCCGTTCCATTGCACCGGGACACAGAGCCTGTCCCGGGCGTCGTCCAGGAGGAGGGGCCCGTCACGGCGACCCGTACGCCCGGTGAGTCTCTGTTTTTGATTGTACGCAGGACGATAGCGGCTGCGATCCTGTTTGTTTCACGCGGGATAGCTCCCCGTGTCGCTGCACACTCAAGTAGATGAACTCATTACAACGTGGGTGAACAGCTTGCCGTCTGGCTTGTTACCTCTTCATATGTATTCTAGGTTGTATGTGAGCCAGCCACCCCACCTCTCGCACGCACGCGCACACACACACATGCGCGCACACACGCAAACCAGGCTTTGTAGTAGAAAATGAATCTGCAGACGAGGATCTGTTTGTGTCTCTAGCCAAATGCTGATGCAGGTGTGCGTTTTCGACATCTCCTGTTGTGGAGGATGAAGGGGGTGTCTGTGAGGTGGGGTTAGTTTGGACTGATACCAGTCACCCTAGCTTCTCTCTCATTCTCTCCAGTGACTTGCAGGCATTCATCATGTCTTTCTTGGGGCCCACCAGTAACCAGATGGTGTCCTAGTAGCGTGGATTCAAGTGATTTACGCTGTCTTTGTAATTCTACTTTGAAAAGTATAGGCATTTTGCATCCCCCTTGTCTCTATGGGAGGGAGCATTTTCTCTGTGAAGATGATTGCCCTGCTTCACACGAGAAAGACTCATGTTTTTTTTGGGTTATCCTCTTAAACTAGAGTTAAACTATAAGGTGGACTATACAGCCAGTTAGCCATATAGACCCATTTACGGTTAGCAAACAATGATGAGTGATCATTAATTTAATATATGGGGCAAAGCGCCCCTGCCGCTGCCCAGATGTGCATGTCTTGCAAATTTTGATGATGGGTGTCAGGGCTCATTTTTTGCAACTGGCCTGGTAAGGACAGTCAGTGGGTTTGAAACGTACTGTCCCTCCTCCAAAATGTATCAGTGTTAGAACAAAGCCAAATAATTATATTATTTAACATGTTTAATCCATAATTAAATGCGTCTTGGATATTTCAGTGTAGAAGCAGAATACACCACTAAACAAAGCTACTTTTAGAGTTCCTTGAATACATTTGTAAAGATGAGCTGTAAGAGGAATAGGTTACTAGTCACTTTCTTACAATCACAATGTAAAATTTAAATTTCAGATACACTAGAAAACAGGCTATCATACTGTATTGTGTTTGTCAGAGAAGGTAGCAATACATTGGTATTTCTATGTAAGCTATATCCAATTGGCTTGGCTGGAGGCCTATCATAAACTGGCTAGGCCTATTGTAAGTAGTTATATTTACATTGTAAAGTTAAAGTTGAATATTTGACAAATATTTACATTCATGTTATATTTTGAGTAACCTAAATGTTATCCTACCTAAAGACTATTATTTTCTAGATATATTGATAAAATTCCAGAGCTTTTAATTTGAAATCGAAAAAACACGTAGGCTATCCCCAGAATAGCCTAGAAAAGAACACTTTTGAGCCCAGCAGCCAGGTGAAAGACATCTTTAATAATTTAAATAAACCAATATGCCAGTCTAGTAAATTGTCAGATGTACTAGTTTTCCCAATAAGTTTGTCCTACTCATACTGTTGAAAGTGTGTACCGCTGTGTTTTTAAACTTTACTTGGTGACAGCAAATACTGATAGCTGGCTATATTTTCAAGTCGAGGTTGTACAGTTAAAGAAACCTTCTGCTCATCTCAGTAGGCTACGCACTGGTGATGAAGGTCCGTAATAAAAACTATGTGGCCTTATGGTAATGTTGAACGCCTACGATCAGCTGCCAACTGCTTAGACATGAAGACACCCACCCGAGTGACATAGAGACGCTGATGTGCGCCGGCCTCCTCAAACTCTATTCGTGAAAAACCTGGCTGCAGGTGCAGTTTACTATTGGCTGGCAAGCGATCATTTTGCAAATGTTTTTGATGCAACAGACAACACAATGCATCAGACTCACTTAACACACTTAAATAAATCAAATCACAGCTCACATTTTTTGCAATGGCCCGATCGGTACAGTGAGTTGCACGTTTTACTGTCCCCGAAGTTCCATTTAACTGGCCCCTGGCCATCGTTATTGTTTTGCCCTGGGTGTAATAGCCACGGCTCAAGCGCAGTGTACATCGTCTTTCACGGTAGTCCCTGGTTTCCACAGGCAACAGCCTCCCTGGGCTCTCTCACCTGTGTGAACTGTGTGAGCCAGGCTGCTTCTGGCCTATTTAGAGCTCAGCCCCCACAGCAGACAGCAGCAGTGAGGGAAGAATGGTGCACTTGAGAATTGGAGGGTAGCTTCCCTGCCCTCTTCTAAACTGCAAACTCACAGCCAGGAAATATGGCGCAGACACATCGCATCGCCCATCTGTAGCCCCCGGTTACGCTGGCTCAATAAAAGAACAACATTGCAGATTATTCCTAGAATAAATATAGGACGTGCAAACCATGAACCTGCTGGCAACATGCTGGATGGCTAATAACAGCAAGACAGGATTCACTCACTGTAACACAGTTCCGTCAATCAACGCCTAATGAAGCTTTAAATGGGCACAATATATAAGCTTGACTGTTTAGGAAAATCACTGTCAGAAAATGCCTAGAATGGAGCCGCATGCCATGCTCTCATTGCAGACGCTGTGTAAAGGCCCGTTCATGCTTCTGCGTCGCACCTACGTGTAGTCTACGGCGTCACCTACAGGCGTACCTTACGCCGTCGTGAGCATGTTGCTGTGCTGGTCTGTTGGCTGTGGTAAGGTACGCCGTAGAGTAGGTGGCTACGGGGAGCCTACGGCGTAGGGTCCACGTAGCATAAATGGGCCTTAAGCCGTGAGCAGTTCACAGTTTTTTCAAGAATGTTTAAAATGATCGATACCAGAAGTATCTGGTATTGAGATCTCGGCCACAATGTCATGTGGCTACCATAATTACCCTAATAGCCAAAGCTGTTGGCTCTTTATGATACGTTAGTTCCTCAGCTTTTTCAAATCCATCTCCTGTGTTGGCTAGGCATGCCCATCCCCTCTAAATTATCTCTTCTTTATGAGATATCTTTATAAAATATCCATCTTATAATGCATTTGTGCACATCTAGCCTTTATTTGGCTGCTTGTTGATTTACCTGTGGTAAATAACTGGTGAGCAATGGCTCACAATCTCTGGTCTGGTTATTGTTTTTTGTTGTTTTCATTTTTGTTTTAGGCTACAGTAATACTATCGTAAGTGTTTACCAAATGAGAGAGAGCATTCTCTTAATGGACCACTCATAGATATAATCTCATAATGATAATTTAGCCTATATGCCTATAATCTCGTCTGGTTATTGATTTAAGGGCTGCTTCTGTTAATTTATGCCTCTTGAATAAGATGGTAGACTACCAATCTTTAAATTCATGTTTCTTTCCAGTCAGTCTAAATTATTGAAATTTTCACCCCTGTGGTTAATAGTCATTTGTTTTTCTTTTCTTTTTTTTGAAGACATTTTGTTTTAGGCTACAGTGTAATACTATCGTTAATGTTTGCCATATTAGAAAGATCATTCTCTTAATGGGTTGATCAATATGCCCGCTCATATATAATCTCATAATGATAATATAGCCTAAGCCTATAAGATCATGACACTGACATCGACCACCTGCCCTGGTAATATAATTACAGTTGTTAACCAGAGTCATCTTCACCTGCCAGGATCCTCCTATGGTCAGAGTTAACTGCAGGCTCACCGTGACTCAATTGACAGATGCTGTTAGATCCATCGTGGGAGCGCAAATTAGTCCTGACATTTGGCCTGGGCTGCATTAAGTGCAGTCAATGGTGGAAGGCCGGGCATGGTTTAAAGAGCCACCCCCATCTCCTAATTGACTTTCTGGCATTGGCACCGGATGTGCACCTGCAAGCTGCGGAGTCACAAGACCAGAGCACACAGACCCTAGGATGCTGGTTGCCATGGTTACCCTGTTTCCTGGCAGAGATACTCAGCAGGTGCATGCGTGCGTTGGGATTGGGGTGACATGGGAAGCAGTGGATTGAAATGGTGGGCCCCTCGGTAAGACTAGGCCGTCTGTACTGTCCGCTGCTGTCCAGCAGAACGCTGGCTTGATGCCAGCATCTCTTATGGCCAAGGATGACTAGTTCTATTCATACTGGAGCAGTGCATGGATGCTTTGATGCCACACCAAATTGAGAGAAGGGGAAGGAGGGTAGGGGGAGGTCCATCACACATCATTAGTACACCACTTGGCCTATGGTTAGTTAAGGTTAGGGCCTTGGATGACCTACTTGTTATGCAGCCGCACTGCTTCCGGTCCTCTAAGGCCGCCACTTTCCATTAACCGCTCATCTCATTTAAGATAGAATAGATAGTATAATGGATATAGATAATATTTACTGTATATTCAGCAATGCTGAAACCTCCCATTTTTAGCCGGGTATTTGTAGTGGAAACATGTAAAATGCCCGTATAGAAATGCCATTTGGTCTCCACTTGCCTTTAAATAGAAATAATTTAAAGAGCTTGAAGAGGCAAGTTAGGGTGTTTTGCAGCTTTAGGCTTGTCTGGGATTTGAAATAAGCGCATACGTCACAGTACATTGTGGTGCTGCTGTGTACTGTGAGGGGCCAAATGCATGCACATTGACAAATAAGGAGGCTGATAACTCCTGTCAAAGCAGGAAAATACTTTCTCTTAACCAGTAAGTAAGCCAGGCCTCGCATAGTCATGTCTGAATGTATTATTCTTCGTAGCTTGATTCCGCTGTAAAATACACACACATCATTGGTTTTAATTAGTCAATTCATTTAATGTTTCAGACATAACCTTGGGAGCTGATGCTGTTGAGCAGCAGGCTACTGAAGCGTCTGTCAACAAAAGTCTGACCGAGTTCACACCAGGTTCGTTCCTGCAGCTTTCTAATGCAGTGCGCTCAATCAACATTATGAGTCATCCACTTGGTTTCACATAAGCCTAACACAAGTAAACTTTTGCTCGTGGAGCGTATCATGCCTTCTTTCAGTTTCCTAAAGTCGTGATTTATTTGTATTCACGGATTTCTTGTCAAACACAAAGTGCCCATAAACATTGTTGCTATTGTACTACAAAACAGATTTTGATTGACTTATTTGTGGTTTTATTTTTTTTTACCTCTAACATGCACTAGAATGATGAGAACAGTGCTCAGCAGTGTTTATTGATTATTAGTCTCTTGTTCTGTTGTAGAACCTTCAGGGGCCCCTATGACTGAGCCTACGTCCACAGAGG
Source organism: Amblyopsis hoosieri (assembly GCA_027564755.1). NCBI lineage: Eukaryota > Metazoa > Chordata > Actinopteri > Percopsiformes > Amblyopsidae > Amblyopsis > Amblyopsis hoosieri. Next base: position 1,949,392 of record JAODUE010000009.1, read on the forward strand.
CTCCCACATCTCCGGCACCTTCCTGCCAGGCGTCAGAGCCTCTCGCAGCCCCATCTTCTCCGGAGGTGGAGCAGGGACAGGAAAGCACGCCACCCGACATGTCAGCACTCGCTGACGTCTTGCCTGAGAAGGTCACGGTCAACCCCACCACAGAGGATACAAAGGCCATCATCTCACCCACCAAAGAAACGAGCACTATATCGGTAGCCGTCCCCCCGGACGAACCCGTGCTGGTCTTAGCATCCCAGCCGCAAAGCATGGATACAGTTGGGGCTGTGGCCCAGGACACCGCTCAGAAGGATCTGTGTGAGGAGAGCCAAGTCCACACAGAACTGGCAGAGGCTGTCGATTCTCCAGGATCTAGCGCACTGGAGGACATGGACACTACTCCAGAGAGCAAGTCTACCCTGTCTTTCCTCAGCCAGTCGTCAGAAGAGAAGCCTGCGAAGGCGTCCTTGGACAGACTGGCTGAGATGGTCTCCTCTCCTAGCCATTCCTCCCCCCTGGCTAGGGAAGCTTCTCCAAGAGAGCCCTCTCAGACCCACACCCATCCCCCACTGGGAGACTACAACAGCGTGATGCCCACCACCACTCTCATACCACTGACTCCTAAAATCGGCATGGGAAAGCCAGCTATTTCCAAAAGGAAGTTCTCTCCTGGGAGACCCAGAGTAAAGCAGGTAGGATATGATTGTTGTTGTTGTTGTTGTAATGCTGTTGTGAAGACTGGATTTGCGTAATTCATTTTTTGTATTCTTTTGTTATTTGTATGTCTTCATTTATTTTTGTCTGGTACTGGCTTATTCAATTTGTCAAGCCTACGGAATAAATCCCTGGATTGCACGCTAATATTTGGTTTTCACACAATGTGCACGTCAATTTGAGATGTGGATTAGTGTCCTGTGGGTTCTGCTCTGGCAAGGTGAGGGGTGATTTCGCGTACGTACGTGTTTGGTTCCAGACGCTCGTTTCTAAGCGGTGTGCCGATGCAGGGTGGCCTGCTTCATGCTGGAGCTGTGCTGCAGCTCACAGACTACATTATTCTGGTGGGGAAGGCAGAATGGTGACTGAAGCTTGCTCCCAGACTCCCCTCCCCCCACTCTACACGTTTGTGTTCCACATGACTAGTTCGTCGCAGTGTTGTTCATGTAGAGCCCAGTGGAGGAATTAATTATCGTCTTGTATTTCCTCAATGTTTACACTAGACGGATATCTATCTACTGTATCTATCGATAGATGTTCTCGACTCTCTCTCTCCCCGACCCCACCTTTCTGGCAGTCAACATTTCATAATTTGCTGTTTTCTCTGAGTCAACATCACATACAGTATGTTCCGTTATGTCCCCATACAGTATGAACCGTCCACGTTTTTCAGTAGGTGTCCATGACATATATCATTGTTGTCGTCTTAATTTACTTCAATTCTATTTACTTTTAATAGTTCTGATTGGTCTCTCGTTTTCCCATTAATAATTTTTCCCCCAAAAAGGCATACAATACTCATAATAGACACTGGCAGTACTGTACATAGCCGTCTCTCACAAATTAAATGAATTGAGTCACACCCATGGCAATAATGTATTATGAATGATACTGCTGCATGTAAACTAATTTACTCTGTGAAGTGCCTCCCCCCCAGATATATCCTATTGCTTAAATAAACAGTATGGCACTCAAACTAATTTTGTTAGACTAGGCCTGAGGAAATATATTCAACGCATTTGAATGTAGCTCCCTTTAAGCCCAGTGAGCTTTTTGTTTGCTAGAGTCATGTGTTGTCATAATGACGCAACCCCCACCCCCCCCCCTTCTTGTTTTGTCAACACGCCAGGCACACATACTGTACAGTTGCCATGGTGAGAGGTTGCAGGGCTTCTCTCTGCTGAATGGTAGTGTGTGATGCCCTGACGAGTACTGCCTGACCACTCGTGTCGTGTGTGCGACACTTAACACTGCAGTCTACTGCTACCTGCACAAAGAGTGTGACCACGTCGGTTGAGAGTGCACAGACTAGGACTGAGCTACTAGTAAAATGTGAGCCTATCCAGCTCGCATTATGCCAGGTATACCTGGGCCCCACCTAGGTGTGTGTGTGTGTGTGTGTGTGTTGTCCCCAGACAGCTACATAGAAGACTCACTGCATCTCTCGTAACATCAGTCTGTGTTTTTGTTCCTTCGCTGGCTTTGTTTTTAAGTTGCTGCATTTTGTCACCCTCCCTTCCTCCCTCCCTCTTCTCTCACTCTCTCACCTGCCCCTCCTTACCTTAGGGTGCATGGAGCCCCCATAGCAGTGTGAGCTCCCCCTCGTCCTGGTCCCCAGACCAGCCAGAGGGGTGGGACATCGTAAAGACCAGGCAGCCCTCCGGCATTCCCAGCTGGAGCATCAGAGTGGTAAATACTGTGGCTCACCATAGATTGCCGGGGCAGTAGCTGCCCCTCGGATGGCACTCTTTCATCCAGGCCAGTTGTTGTGCCTGTGTGTTGACCCACCCCCACCCCCCACCCCCTCCCCTCCCCCGCGTTCACGGCTACTGCTAAGGCAGTGCAAAAGGGAGTTTGCCGTAGCAGAGCGTAGCATATGAATTATGCTAAATGAGTGCAGAATTGGGTTGAAGGCGAGCGGAAGCTACTTGTGTACCGCTGCATCCCGTGGAGTCTACACGTAATTGACTAATCATTACCACTAATGAGTGAATGAGTCCTGTGTCTACTTGCTCATTTACAGCCAGATGCTGTTTGTTGTGGTTTGCCTGTCCTGTCTTATTTAACCTAAATGTTTGTTGCCGCTTGAGTCATAATTTATTTTTCTTCCACGTGGGTGGAAGTGTTTTTGAGAATTTGAGAGTATAATACAAGCACTTGGCGAGATGTGTGCGGCAATCTGTTGCCATGGCGACACCGTCGTCACACTTGGCTGAGCCGCCGGGCGAGGGTTAATTGGTTCGCTGCGGCAGGGGTCCAGCCCAGGTTAAACAACACGGTAGTGCATGTCAAGCAGTGGGAGGAGGGAGGCAAGCTCTTGGACTGGAGCCAAAACAGTGGGGTAAACGGGGAGGGGTTTGAAGGCGGCGGCTAAGGGCTCTTGGAAGTGGACTCGAGTTTGACAGTCACGATTAGGCCACGGCCTCTCACTGGAAACATGCTGACTGCACCGTGGAGCTGGACTGGCGAGAACAACAGCTCGGAGGCCTTTTATCAGCGCGCAGGTCAGGAGCTATGATTGCAGTAGGGGCTGTGTGGCAGGATTGATCGAGGTACCGATCAAATTACAGTCATCAACAAGGAGGATCAAAATGTCAAGAGAGTGGTTGATGAGGCCAGTTTTTATTTCTATTGTTGGTTACTTAATGAAGAGGAGCTCTGAGGACAATATATTTAAGTCCCGCTTGTTTGTAAAAAGTTGGCTTTTTAGCCAAGTGTTTTTATTCATTCTAGATTTTAGTTTGCCGTGTATAGGTGTGCAAATGACATGCAGGCTTTTCTTGCAGCTACCTACACCCATACTCGCCTTCACAGGGGAAGTGAATTTAACTTTCTTAGTGCTTTGGAGCTTATCCCACTGGAGGAGATGGCAGCCTTCAAACGCCACAGCGGATCCCTTTTGCAAAACCGGCTTCTTGTTTTTATGAATATCAGTTTTAGCCACTGTTTACTTGCGCAGCTGTGTGTGCATGTGCGAGCGGGAGAGCGGGATATTGGACACAAATGAGTGAATGCTTTTGAACAGTGGCATATGTAAATGAGAGATCCTTGTGCACGTGTGCGCCCCAGCCGTGTGCTATTGCTCCACTGCTGTGCGCTGATGTAATGTTTGTTTGTGTTGCATCTGCAGGGCCGGGGCTCAGGCTTCCCAGGCAGGAGGAGACCCAGAGGGGCTGGGCTCTCTGGTAGAGGGGGGCGTGGTAGGGCCAGGGGCAAGAACGGAGCTAGTCCCACCATCAACCCTGGGGTAGGTGCAACTAGCTGGTTGACATTTTTACATGCTTCCACCAACTGATACGCAAAGCACTGTGTGTTTTGCCTTTTAGCAAATGACATGATGGTTGTTTATAGACCTACAATTTTTTATTTTTTTTTTGCTGTAAATAAAATAATATGACTGGACTGTGTTGAGACGCATCAATTCTGGTGTTAAAATTGTGGAAAAAAGCTCCCGATTTTATCAAAAGCATTTTTATGGGTTGACAATGTCTCTTTACGTCACATCATTTGAAATTTCCCAAGGCTCTTGCTGTGTTACGAGTGTACTTCTAGAACACTTCATAATATTCAAATGTTAATGGGGCTCTCCCACTCTGCCCATCCCTTCCCTCACTCAGCTCCTTGCCTACTTTTTTAGCATTTTTCAAAATTGTGCAGTGGGCGGAGTCAGGCTCAGAGCTGGAGGGGAGGGGTGTTTACACGTATGCAAATGCTACAGTAAATGCCACTGTTTGCTAGCTCTTGCATGTGTTCATGATGGGGGCTACTCCCAAAGTTTACAGGAGGACAGCTCTCAATGTCATAGAATAACTAATCTACAATAGTGTACCCTTCTGCCACTATTTGTCTCATATTTTTTTACATTTTTGCTAACATGCAGATCACGGCAATAGAAACGGCATACCCAGTCAAGGAGGAGGAGGAGAATGCCATGCATAACACAGTGGTGATATTCTCCAGCAATGACAGTTTCACATTGAAACAGGTCTGTCTGTGGTATCTTGTATTATTAAAGACCATCTGTAATATGGGCATTTTAATGGCCTTTATAATTATTGTGTTATTGAACACACTAGACATTGGTGTGTAGAGTGTGACAGGACATAGCAGTGTGAAATGAAAGAGTGCTTCACCAGTATCAGTTTTTACAATTGTTTACAAAAGGCTGACATAGCAGAAGCTGCCAGTTTGGGCATATTAGACACTACGTTTGCCGCCCACAACGTGAGACATTAAGTATTGATTTTCTGATTTTTGAGATGTCTAGCAACCGTAGCTAAGTGAATCACTGTTACTTGTAAACAAAATAGGTTAAAACCAATCTCCTCTCCAGTGAGCCCGTCTCGCTGAGATCATCTTATTTATTTACTTTGTATTATTCTGAGCAAGAGAAGGAGCCTCCAGACAGACGGCATAAACACTGACACACAGTAAAGCAGCCTACCAGGATTGTGACTACATTTCTCCCCTACAGGACATGTGTGTTGTGTGTGGGAGCTTTGGTCTTGGCTCAGAGGGTCGTCTGCTGGCATGTGCTCAGTGTGGCCAGTGCTACCATCCCTTCTGCGTTGGAATAAAGGTAAGTGTAGAGATGACTCCGTGCTGAGTGTCATATTGGGGTGCATGCAGACAATGGCTGCATTCAGACCATACCTGTCAACATTGGCATTTGAAAATGAGGGACATTTTCCAGCGCAATCATCCATCCTTGCGTCATTAAATCACATGACAATACATTTTCAATGAAAGTAGCAAGCACCATGTATGGATGTATTATTAGAACTAGATACAAAAGTCTCTAGAAGTAGCCAGTTGATGTCATGCATTCATTTGCATATTGCGGCCGTAATCTTGTATTCATTTGCATAAAGTTTATTGGTTGTGTTTAGAGCCTTGACACAACTCTGTTAAGCAATGGCTCTTGTGTCGATTACTAAAATTCAGTCTTTACAACTTTGCTGGGTTAGATTGATTCAATAGGAAAATTCAACAAAACATTGAAACCAATAGAAATGCGCGAGAGCACTGTGATGCAGCACGAATTCTCGCAGAAATGAGTTTCAGAGCGAGAGCATCGACGTAACCATTGAGACTAAATTCCAACTGGCGCGGCATCCTCCTGCCTGCCCCATGGCCTGCCCCCTCACACACACACGAGGCACATTCTGGACACACGCCGTATATTCCTCGCCTTTTCCCCAGTTGTCTGAATAAGTCACTAATGCTAAATCTAGGGAGAAAGTCACCAGTTCCAAGATGGCAAACGGCACCCACCAATAAGACAAGAAGAAGAACAGGACGCTTAGCGTTCTCTTATTTTTTTTTTTTATGATCTCTGTCACTAGAGAGCGTTACAGCTAATGATGTAAGCTGACCCCAGGTGGCACCTGCTTTACCGAGGGGACAGCGGGAAAGTTGGGTAAAATACAGTAGAGGCCAGGGGAAAACAGGAGGGTGGACAGCTATGATTCAGACGTGTCAATGCGTTCCACAGATCACCAAGGTGGTGCTCAGCAAAGGCTGGCGTTGTCTGGAGTGCACAGTATGTGAGGCGTGCGGCCAGGCCACTGACCCCGGGCGTCTGCTGCTGTGCGATGACTGTGACATCAGCTACCACACCTACTGCCTGGACCCTCCGCTGCAGAATGTACCCAAAGACAGCTGGAAGTGCAAATGGTATGGGGCGGGGCTCACTCACACTCCTCTGCGTCTTTTTGGATTATTGTTCTAAGAATTTGTTTGATGCTGCATGTAATGTAATAGGGTAAGTCCTAATTGACAGGTGGCATATTGACTACCCATAGTCTTAGCTAACATTCTTTTTATATTATTTGGGGCAATGGACATTTTTAATACATTGTAAAAAGTAGTATTATGTTGTGTTGGGAAAAGATTTAACCTGCTGCCCAGATGCATTGTCACAGCTTTCCTGAAGCATTGGTCATTGTGAAATTCAATCTTTTCCTGGTTGTTCTTTTGATTTATCAAAGTGTGGCCTTCACATTCACAACCATCATTGGTTTGTGGCTAAAATGTTTTAAATATAATGACACCATTTGTAAAACAAGCCTAGTCAGACACCTGTACTGTAAATGCATCTGCCAGAGTGTGTTTTTTGCTGTTGCCACATAAAGTGACCTCTGTCCTTCCCAAAGGTGTGTGTCCTGCACCCAGTGTGGCGCTACCTCCCCCGGCCTGAGGTGTGAGTGGCAGAATAATTACACCCAGTGTGCCCCCTGTGCCAGTCTGGCTGCATGCCCCATCTGCCTGCTGGACTACAGCGAGGGCACAGTCATCGTGCAGTGCCGCCAGTGCGACAGGTGTGCCCACCGCCTCTAATGAGCAGCCAAACATTTGTGCATATTTACAAAAGCTGTCAGCCCGGAAAGCCCGCTTTTTTTTTTTTTCTCCCCCCACTGAAGCTCCACACACACACACGTTCCCACATGTATCCTGTTTTCCTCAAGTTGCTATGAGCCTGCTTCTGCTCCTCCTTCCTCCACAGATGGCTCCATGCCTCCTGTCAGGGCCTCCATTCAGAGGAGGACGTGGAGAAAGCTGCAGAGAGCAGCTTTGACTGCACAATGTGTCGAGCTTTCAAGACCACTAAGGGTATTGAGCACACCATCAATTCTTGATCTGTCTATGGTTCTTACAGTGCCTCTTTGTGTCTGCTAGAGTATTTGACTACTATTGCATTCGTTTGTTTGTTTGTTTCATTTGCCTTTGGTTTAAATCAACCCCTCTCCTCCACTCTCATGTTGTTAATGCCTTTTTGTATGCTGTGCTGCTGCAGTAGCGACCAAGGCCAGAGACTCCATTGAGCCTGCAGTTATGACGCAGATTGTTACAAAGGCTAAAGAAATGGGTGAGTTGACTTCCAAGGCTGGGAGATAAATAACCACAGCCCGCTGCGTAGGGTTGGGTACCGTTCACATTTGAATCAATACCGGTGCCGGTACGGTACCTCAAATTCGGTACCGGTGCCTAAACGGTACTTTTTTCGGTACTTTACTCTTTGTAATAATAATTTTAATTCATTTAATTTAATGTTGCCCAGGGGAAAAAATTGCCTGACTGACTCTTTACAAACATGTTTTAGGAGTTCTGCTTTAGCCTACAGCCTATTGTAAGCATTATTGAACTGTGCCTCCCTCAGGTTTCTTGAACGCCCCCTACCCTGCTAGTGGTCTACGCTGTGTATG
>JAODUE010000009.1:1975110-2011933 GCA_027564755.1 Amblyopsis hoosieri
AAACTGGGCTTCTTAAGTACTGGTTCAACAATAGCATGTTTAAAGACGTTGGGAACCACACCAGTTGAGAGGGAAATGTTTAGCAATTCCACAACACAGGGACCAATACAATCAAATGCCTGTGTAAACAACATAGTAGGGATAACAAAATGTGTTGTCAAACTGACCTCTTTTTTTTTTTTTTTGGTTGAAAAATCCCTGCAAGGTTCATGAAACATTTTCATATGTGTGTGCTTGTATATACGTAGGGTGAAACATAACACATTTAGCACTTACAATACTTACACTACTACAAATAACTGACACAATACAAACATAATGCTTAGAAAATTGCTTATAAAATTGCTTTAAACGGTGGGCACATCAAGATCAACAATTATAGTGGGTATACCATTGTCGTTCTTGATTCTTGGGTTTGCTCCAGACTTGAGGAGCTTCAGAACACACCTTTTCTGACCCCTGTAAGTAGCAGAGTGTAATGGCGTGTTCCCCACCAAATCCCTGCAGTGAACATCAGGACCATCCTGCCTGCTGAGCTGGGGATTTGAATGAAGCCCGAATTAATCACTAGGTAAATAGAAGGTAGAAGAGATCAATATTCACTTGACAAGACATGTTAATCCCTTCAGGAAAACATCCTAACAATGTCCAGTAGCATTATATTGTGTTCACTGTAAGCACTTAAATAACTAAACTAATGGTTGACTGTGAGAACGGGAGTTTCACACAGAAGTATTTCCTGTGAATTATGGCGACACCTACAGTAAGCAAGTGGTAAGTGCAGTTGTGTTGCGTTTCATAATGTAATTACTTGCAATAAACAAACACTATCTCATGCGAGACTTGCGCTCCACCATAACATAGAGAGATGGGGAAACACATGACAATGAAGATCTCATTTACAGTTATATCCAAAGCAACTTACAATATAATAGGGCCATATGCGGCACAAACATGCGATTAGAACCGTCACTTACCTCACCGATAGCTAGAGCTGGATGTGTTGCAAATGCCTTGAGTTGCATTATTATATTTATATTAATAATATGGCTCATGTCTATGTGCTCCAGCTAAGGACAGTTCATTAAATTGGAGTCAAGTGAGACAGTAAACTGCTATGCACATCAAATCTGGCACACTATAGAAAGTGTGTGGGTCATACAGCATTCCATGATTGACAGGTGAATTAAGTGCAGCAACAAACTTGACTGGGATCGCTGAGCATCTAACAGATTAGAAAAAAGAAAAAGCAAAGCACAATACATGGAAGAGGGGGTGGGGTGAGCATTGGCTTGTTTTGTTGTTTGTTGTTGATTTAAGGTCACTGAAAACATGCACAGTAAAAATGTGCATAATATGGTGCTATTCCACATAATCTGTGTAGTATTTTTAACTGAGCTTGTCAATTACATTTCATTGCGACCTCAATGAGCTGTGTCAACATGGTGGGCATGGGATGTCCACTTTCTGTCCATCAGTGATGGACAGAAAGTGAAAAGTTGCCCCCCTCCCCCAGAATGTAGTAGATGTAATTATGCCCTGCTGTTAATGGAATACACCAATACTGACTAGTTTGGACAGGGTGTGTACATCTCCTTCTCTGGATGCTTCTAGAAGCCTCCCTTCCAGTCTTTTCTCCTCTCTTCTCTCTGCAGCTGCAAAAAACAGAGCTAAGGTTTTTGGGAAATCAGAGTTGCTCCACCACAGAAACAAGAGGGCATCAGACATGTATATATCCCCTGCCCTGCCCCTTTATACCATCCAGCATGGTAATGATTTCATCATCCTCTGTGACATCTTTTGGGAGGTGGGCGGTTCCATTGATTATGTGGGAGCAGGCATCATAACGTAGCAACAACAGCACAATTTCCTAGACGTGGATTTGGAAATAACTCTTCAATTTATTAATTTCCTGTCCATCAATGCTCAATTCGTTATCACACAGCCACCCAAACAAATGTTATAGTTCATGTCCATCTGTTCCTAGCAGGCTAGATGTGTTCACAAATAGGATTATTACAACAACGCAGAGGCACATGTCACTTAAACTGTAACTACACAGGACATGACATTAGAATACACAAACAAAATACTCACTTTTCTACTAGCGTAGGCTGCTTTATGTAGCGGTGTGTCGCCCATGTTATTCTGCACATTCGCATCAGCACCAGCCTACAGTGGCAATACAATCAACAAGAGAAACACACGTATTTTATAATACTGTACAATTCTGAGGAAAACTAACGGAAATGGAAAGATTTACGAGTCACACCTTGAGTAACTCCTCAACAACATCGTTGAATCCAAAATGACAGGCCAGGTGCAGGGCAGTCCATCCAAGACTGGCTTTATTACTAGCTGAAGGAAAAGAAAACATTCACCAAACAATGCTCTGGTAAAATGTGATATTATTTTACAGAAATCTCACTTACATCTGCAGTTGACGTTAAGGTAATTATTGTGCTCAGTCCTTAATTGAAGTAGTCTCTGAACACGTGAACAGTCGCCCTCTGTTGCAAACGTGAGTAGTTGCTCTTCCAGATTGCCTGTCTCCATTGTTTGACTCGTTTTATTAAAACAGTAAGATTACACATCCAGCTAAATCCCATGCAAAGAAAATGAACGTAAAAGTGTTAACTGGATGAATGAAATATAGGCCAAAGTTACTTTATGTGGAACATTTCAACTGAATGGTGAGGTAGCATACTGTATTTAAATAGCCTAGGCAAGTAGACCTACAGATGCATTCCGTCATGTTTACATAGGGTGTGCTGTTGATAATGTGACCGCGTTTAGTTTAACTCACATGTTTAGTAAAACAGACGACGAATTCTTAACCACGTTCTGTATTCTCATAAGACCACACGAGTAATGTGATAGTTAACTACTGACTGACTGCAGCGGCTGGTGGCCGACCAACTCCTCCCACTCTCAAAAAAAAAGAAAACATCAAGAACACTAAAAACATAAGGATACAACTGTAGCCTTTATACAACCATATCAAAATCAAAAATACATTTGTAAGAAAAATTTGCCAAAGTCTAATAATTTATTTATATATTTAATTATGTAGGCCTATCTAATTATATTTAGACTATTCAAAACAAGGCTTCATCACACCCTGAACAATTGCCCAGTGAATGCAATAAAACACATTTTTATAATTTATACAATCAAATTAAATATGTTACATTTTACCATTTTTTATGCATATCAATAACAAATGCTTACAACCTATTAAGTATCAAACAATGACACCAAAACAAAAATAATAGTAATACAACTTTATTCTAGCCTAATATTATTGTGCAAAAAATATTATTTAATATATAAAGTGATATTTCATGCCAAAGAAAAAGCATGCTGACTTGAATTTAATTGAGTGAGATTTTGTGAGTGACACAGAAATGATGATCCCACACGTATGATCCCACACATACAACCCCACACTCACTCACACACACAAGCACACAACCCCGCACTCACTCACACACACGTCACACACACACACACACACACACACACACACACACACGTCACACACACAGACACACATACTGTAAGGATTCCCATCCCATCCCAAGAAAAGTCTTTCCTCACTGTCTTGTGAGAGAGGACATAGCCTGTTGTTTGAACAAAATGCTAAGGCCAGGTCAAACTAGGCGAAGAAATGATGCTTTGGGTTTTTATTTTTACAGTAATTCATTCTTTCTCAAACTTTTTTTTTTGTTTACAATATGTACTAGAATATGTTCTGTTCTACAGTAATTTATAGCGCAAAATGTAACCTTTGTAAATGTATTGTCTGATTTTACATATATAAGTATATTCTTCATCAGTGTGTACTACTGGTGTGTTGTATTTGATCAATATATTCATGTACTTTAGTCTAACAATATCTCTTAAACATCAAACCTAGGAAAGGAGAAATGTTAGAAGTGTTTTAGATTGAGCACAGCATGCAGTGTCTAACTGTTTCAAACAAAATCGAATCATATGAACCATGCATGCCATTTGGTGACTAAATTAGATTTTTACAAATTTGTGTGTAGTTTTGAAGTGTTTCATTTTTCAAAAGATCTGAGGTGTTCTGCTACTTGTGTGTACGGTTGTTTGAATAGTGTGCAATGTTTTCAAAAATGTGCTTAAGCAATCGGTAAAAACTAACCGATGCCAGTGGCATGTGTCGTGTCTCATTAATCATGCTCTGGCATTGGATAACTTCCAATAGATGGAAACTGGCAGATTATGTTTACTGTATGATACCACCTGTAACAGCAATGGACTGGACACTGCACTGTCAGAGGGCAATGGGTGCCATGAACACATGGTTTGTTTCCAAATATAAATGTAATAAAATGCCAGCCATGTGGTAAGTATTTTACAAACATCAGTGTTGTCAATATACAGTATAATTGTGGTTTTTGGGAATTATAATAATTGTCTTTCATAGGTACAGCATATGTTGTCAAGTTTGACCCGTAACACAACATATAACTATAATCCCAAATGTTAACATACTGTAAGAAAAAACAAAAAATATCTAATAAAAATTTTTATTAGATATTATGTTGATCAACAACCTCTAATAATATATATTGCCTGTTCTGTTAATCATAATAAATCAATTGTGCCTATTTTCAAAATAGAATCATCATAAGACAAAAGTCACAATGTCATACATAAAGGATTAACGTACACGTTTATTATGGTTATGGATGAATCAGTCTTTACTAATGATATCAAGCATGGGTCAAATTTGACCTCCATACAAAAGGAGCGTAAACCCTTTTCAACACAATTGAAAGGTAAACACCCTACAGTTGAAGGTCCCATGTAAAACGTTCCATTCTTCAGCAAATGAGTGAACTGAAGATCAAAGTGCTATTCTGTTAGCTCTGTCAAGGCTACTGTACTGTAAACAAGCAGAACGATTTGTGTATTTTAGGATTTGATTTCTAGGCAAACTGTATTTTCTCTGGCAATTCAAATGTTTTACGGTGGGATAAGGAAACTCAAGTCTATTTTCCTTATCCCACCATAAAACATTTGAATTGCCAATTGAGAATAGGTTATGGAGGTCACTGGATAAATGTGTCTGGTAGTAACATTATATTATCAGTCCCATCAATGCAACGTGGGCTTTTATCTGCACATTTTATGTATAATGTAGGCTACACTACAGTACATACTACATTATACAGTAGGCTAATTCGAAGGAGCTTGGTGTGTGTTACTTGTTCCATACTGATTGCTTCTGCTATGATAAACATCCGTGCAGCTTTCTAAGAAGATCTGAGAGACTTATTTTTAAGGTTGTGTCCCAAGTTTCCATTTTAAAGGTCAGTCATTTGAGTCATTTTTTGGCCTACCATTATTATGTGTATTATATGGCTGCTGCCTTTTTATATGGGTGAAGGTCATCTCTCTGTCTGGAACAAGGCAGCATCCCGTAGGTGGCTTTGAAGAGGTGGTGTGCTACAAGCAATTGGATCCCATGAGATATGTGCAATTGTCCAAAAGAGGGTGACAAGAGTTCATTCAGTAATAGAGGTACAGAAAAAGACAGATGTGTAGCGCATCCAAAGTAATTGGAACTAAGTGTAGTATTTCAAAAGAGAGATTTACGGACTATACACGGGTTTCAATGGAACATTTGTTGACGTTTATGACGTGTATCATGGTAGGCTATCAACACAGTTTACTACACAACACAATAATCTGTGTTAAAGAACAATAGGTTTAAAGATATTGACACTGTGGCAAACATTAATCAAAGCATATTCATCAAATCAGGTCTGTTGAGAGAGGAAGTGAGCTCTGCTAGTTCTGGCTAATTAGCATGCCAATTATTGTAAGCTGTCACACTTCTTAAATGACAGGGTGGACTGCCTGTGCTCCAGAATGTAATCCCCCACAAATGACAAGATAGTGGAGCCATAGAGAGGCAACAGCTTCAAAAGGCACTGGAGATAGAATCCCCCACAGGGACATTTTTGGGGCAGGCAGTGGGAGAGCTGGAGAGAGAAAGCAGAATGTCCTCGACATGGAACTCTTTGACTGTAATAGGTTGTTTGTGTGTAATTAGGCTTATTGAGGTTTTTGCAGTTTATTTGCCAAAAACAAATCCCATAGTAAACTATGATTTTATATACTTTATGGTGCACATTCACAAAATGCAGATAGGGTGCTGCAGGTAAACAGTCCATTTCTGTCTTTTTTGTTGTTTTGAACAGGTGCTTATATGATAATTGCTAAAATATTAAACCAAAAATGTTTTTATATTTGATTGTTTATAAACTGAGTTAGCAAATATGTTAATGCTAGACGGCAGTCCAATTACAGTACATTTGCTTTACGAAAATTTGGTAATTCTTAATAAATAATACTTACATTAAATATTATATTGATGTTATTAATAGTTCAAATACATATATTAATGTTTAATGTATTGTTTGAAATGTTATACAAAATATATTATATATTAATATTAGGGAGGGGTTTGGCGTTTATGGATTAACCAGCGGGCCACAGTCGTTTGAAGTGTTTTCATGTATGTTAATTTTTGTTCTTTTTTTTTATGAAATATTTAACCAGTCCAAATGTTGTCATGAGGCACACCCTTAACATTTAAATTCGATTTTGTGTCTAGAACATGAACCCAACATGTCATTCTAAATCTATAGAACAGAATAGTATGTTTGTCATATCATAATAAGTTAGCCATTTCTTTTTAGAAAAATGTATTAAATATGGATGGCTTGGCATAACATCATCATCATCACTTAAGCGTTAGTTATAACTTTTAAAACAAATATAAAAAATGGTCATTGGATCAATATGATGAGGTTTAATAAATGTATTGTTTTATTCCGTTCACTGCAGCGTAAACTGAATACTGAGTTATTCTTAAAATCACTGGCACCATTCATTGAAACAATGTCTGAGTCTACTGTAAACTACATAATTTTAAATTACAAAGATACATAATAATAATGGTGTAGATCAATAATAGATTAGAATTTGAAGTATAATTTATGACTGATGATAAACTTAGATGGCCACCTGTAGAGTTCATTATGTGCACAATGTGTCATCACTCTCCCACAGAGAGTCTGCATTTGTATGTAGACTATTCATCCCAAACATATCTTCCCTGTCCCTATGTACACACATTGGGGCTGTGTAGGAGCTGTCCCATTGGTCAAGAGCATTTCCTGAGCTGGATCATGTTGTTATTTCAATATCACATGACATGACAAGAAATGGAAAGAAATATTACCATGGTGAATGTAAACCACAAAAAGGTACTGTGTCTGCAAAATTGCAAAATTAATTGTCATTTTACCTCAAATTGTTAGTGTTATGTGTACTGTTAGCAGCATGATGGGAAATGCAATATTCAGATCCATTTATGAAATACACTATAACACAAGATGTCTTCTTATTAATGAATTAACCATACATGATGACCTCTCCACATCAAGATTACCAGCCTGATAACATGTGACCTTCCTTTACATACATGTCAGTGTTGTGATTGGGTAATTATTCATAATACCATTAACACTTTAAAGGTATTCCAATGCTCCAAACATATTTAATCAAACACAACTTTTTATAATTAAAACAATATAAAATACAAATGCATAGCTAGTATATTGAGTATATTAATTAGCAAAGTAAAGCAATCCTCTTAATAACATGGATTGTATTACTTTTTGGTAAAGTATGAATCATGATGTAAACAAATGTGCTATCAATTAATAATACTATCCCATGTATGCTATATCCATACTGTAAGCATCCTTTATATTTTTATAGGCTACTCACGCGCATTGAAGTGATGGCCTAAGCCTAGCTATCTGCTCCTGATACCATTTGATGTAGTCTGCTCACGTCTTTTTGGATTCAAGCTGCATTGTAAACAGATGATAAAATCGCCATAATGTGTATTTGGTGCACATCAGCAGCAGGACATGTTATTTAGATTTCTGCAAGATTTCGAATGCGTAAAAAAGGCTGACTGCAACTTACATTTGCAACGTAAGCCTATACATTTGATAACGCATACAGCAAGAACTAGATAACCTTCAGTGAACTCGTCAGTACTGCTTGGTTTTCACTGTTAATTCAGGCTTCTTCGATTTCTGACGGCCTGTAGCTGTTATAATGATTTTAGGTTATTGTGAACAGAAAAATATGACAATATAAATATTTGATTTAGAAAAAGAAAAGCTGCATGCAATTCTGCTGCATGCAATCAATGTTTTTTCTCTCGTATTTTCAGCAAATATAACATTCAGCATTCAACATTACAATACATTTTGCTGTCCATTGCGTAATACATGAAGTGCAGCCCTCTTGGCTGTGCCGATCATAGCGCGCTTAGTTTTGGCTCTGGCACAGGGCGGCTGTGTTGAACTAGATGGTACTGTAGACTACTTTCTCGTACTGTAACAGTAGTTTATTTATTTACTGTGATTTTAGAGGCGATTCACCAATACATCAAAGGCGACGTCAACCATAGCATTTCCCGAAGACCAAATGGATTTAAACTCTAGCGGATTCTATTTCCAGAATGAATCAACCAGAACACACAACATCTTCGTATTTAACGGACCTTTATTTGTCATTTTAGTGGTGATGATGGTGGCATTGGTTGTTGTTATAGTTTTGGGCAACGCACTGGTCATCTTTGCTTTCAAAGTGGACAAAAGTTTGAGAAGAGATTGCAATTACTACTTTCTGAATTTAGCAATATCAGATTTTCTCGTGGGTAAGTATTACATATTATTATCTCCTTAACTACTTGTCAAGAAATGTGATAGCATCTTTCAATATCTCTCTTTCTCCCGCACACGGTCTCTCTCTGTTTGCCTGCACATTCCATTTAGTCCTTCCTATAGCCTACTTCCCACCCTTCGTTCCTTCCTTCGTTCCTTCCTTCCTTCCTTTCTTCCTATTACTTTTCACTACTGTATTCAGCAGAACATACTGTATATGCACTGTTCAGGTATATCACACGGTGCACTAAAGGTCTTTATGTATTACTGGTTTACTAGGGGCGTTCTGCATTCCAGTCTACATCCCGTACATTTTGACAGGCAGGTGGACTCTGGGCAGAGGGCTGTGTAAACTATGGCTGGTTATGGACTACCTGCTCTGTACCGCTTCAGTCTTCAACATTGTCCTCATCAGCTATGACCGCTTCCTCTCGGTCACCAGAGCAGTGAGTACATTCTCCTCTCAAGTGTGTCACAAGCAGACCTGACTGGAGCATCTTTAATATTTATATACTTTGCTAACAGGCCAGCCAATGCTTTTCTCTTTGTAGTCATGCAGGTTATAGTTATGACTCACTGCTGTGTGGTATCATGGCGACACCTTCTAAAGTGGTGTGTGATACCTTCAAAATAAAACAGTGGTTCCAACAGTGAACTCTATATAGACATATACCTATCCTGTCTAATGGACCAAGCACCTTGTGGTATGCCACACGTTTGAATGTGATTGGCATACCTAAAACTAGGGCATAATATAGTTATAAAATAACCGTGACACAGATATTTATCACTTTTTTTTTAAAATAAAGTTTGGGATTGTAGTAATGCTGAAAGTTGCAGAACCATTGTGTATGGAGAACTACAGGTCATTGGTAGCAGCGGTGCAGTATTGCTGTCTCAAATGCGCCCATCTGCACAGGTTAATGATTCATGACACGGTTAGACCCAGTGCCACCACTAATTAAAGCCCTCTGACATCACAGAGACAAAAGGTCACCTCTCAACTTTGGGGCAGAACAGGCCTGTTTTTTTTTTCCAGGCTTCTCTTTTGGACAGCCCGCATATCTATTATGCAAGACAAAATGGCGAATACATACCTACTTACAATTCAATTTAAATCAATTTAAAAAGGAATTTTGGTAATATCGAGCAGGCCAATGGTTTGATAATGAAAAATAAAACAGTATTTGAACAGAATATATTCCTGTGTTTATACAGGACATGTGGATTTACGTACAGTGTATGTTTTCCAAGCATCTGATACCCCCTTCGTTTGTGTGTGTTCAAAAGCCGGGTGACTCTTGCGATGCAACTCAAAGGTGGGGTGAGGACCAGCACAGTAGACAAAGAGTGCGTTCTGTTTTCTTTCAAAAGCAAACACTTTACATCAGAGCAATGACTACAAATAACACCAGAGAGAGAGAGAGAGAGAGAGAGAGAGAGAGAGAGAGCTTCACTCATAATTACCTAGCTTTGATCAGAGGGAGCCTCTGTCTGTTGTGGTCCCTGTAACCCTGAAAGAGCAATCGTGGAAAGAAGAAACAGACCGTGGGTGGCCAAGTACACTTTTTTAAAAGGCATTTTTCTCCCAACACTGAAAGCAAAAGCGCAAGTGACGGAGAAAGGATGCAAATCGTCTTTAAGAAGAAAAGGTTTACGATTACAATATGCAAATACGTTTTGCAGCCTTGCGGTTTTATAGTGTAGTTATGCTTGAGGGAGCAGAGTGAATAAAAGAAGGGCTTCCCCATAACTCATACAGTCACGTTTTCATAAATGTGCATGTGGGAGTGTGCACCTGCGCTTCGTCCAAATGTGTCTCAAATTCGTATTCAAACACACAAAAAAAGTTTCTGACAACCTAGGGAGTTCTTGGTGCATGGAGTGTAAAATGCTCCACTCAGACATTATGTAATCGGTACATATGGAAATAACTTCCCCAACATTTGAAATGGAAGACGATCTTAAAAACGAGTCTACTACCCCTTTCATCACATTTTGATGAAAGAACACATTTTGTGCTGAACTCACAAGGTCAGCTGACCCCTCCATATCAGGTGGCTCAGATTAAAGAGTAGACATGTACAGCTGTACATCTCACAGGTTTCTTGTATTCTTTAGTCCAGGGGTTCTCTTTTCAGCTCGCGACCCCCCAAAATAACTGTGCTGGAGACTCTCGACCCCATACTCTCTCCCCAGAGGTGGTAATAATATAATACTATTATTTGATCATATTTAAATACAGGCTAGTAGCAGAATACATCAAAGTAATGTATAAACTGCACTACTCCTAACAAGTATGGCTAAACTATGCCATTAAAATCATTTAAAAGTGTTATTTAATTTCTGACCCCCTCCTCTGTGTCTTGCGACCCCCCGGGGTGTCCCGACCCCCAGCTTGAGAACCACTGCTTTAGTCTGATGCGACCTTGTGAAAGCGAGAGGAGGCTTTGTAGCAATATGCATGGTGAGAAGTGTTCACGGCATTGTTTACTGCAGGTGAGCTACCGTGCCAGACAGGGCATGACCCACCACGCCATAATCAAGATGATGGCCGTCTGGGTGCTGGCCTTCGTCCTCTACGGCCCGGCCATCATCTTCTGGGAGCTGGCGGTGGGCCGGAGCCGCGTGCCCGACGGCGAGTGCTTCGCCGAGTTCTACTACACATGGTATTTCCTTCTGAGCGCCTCCATGCTGGAGTTCTTCTCCCCGTTCATCTCCGTGGCGTTCTTCAACCTGAGCATCTACCTGAGCATCCGCAGGAGGCGGCTCCTCCACAGCAGGGAGGCCCAGCCGCACCTGCAGCCCAGCGAGCCGGCCTCCGCCCAGGGGGAGGCCGTGGCCCTGGCCCACAGCTGGGTACTGCTGGGAACCAAGCTGGCCTTGAGGGGTTCCTTCCACACACCGCCCACCTCCTCGCCTTCCATGGGCAAGTTGGATCCCTCCCCCACAAGGACAGCCCAGTCCAGCCGCCTGTCCAGGGATAAAAAGATTGCCAAGTCGTTGGCGGTCATTGTGTGCGGGTTTGCCATCTGCTGGGCACCCTATACCCTGCTGATGATCATACGTGCCGCCTGCAGGGGGCACTGCATCCAGCACCACTGGTATGAGGTCACCTTCTGGCTCCTGTGGCTCAATTCGGCCATTAACCCCTTCCTCTACCCGCTCTGCCACAGCAGCTTCCGCAGGGCCTTCAGCAGGATTCTGTGCCCCAGGCAGCGGACCTCTCAGTCCTCTGCTGACCTTCACACAGGCCATTGACAAGCGGGTGAGAGCTATAGACTACAGAACTGTATACTGCATAGGTGACAATGACAATGGATTTCACAGTTTTCCACCTAATAATGTGTAAGATTCGTGAGTGTGACAGTATAACCGGAGCTGCTGTAGATAAACACAATAGACATGTTGTCATGTTTATATGGGCTGGGAAGGAATAATTAAACATTTCCAACAAGTACTGCAGAATGCCTTATATTATACTGTGTGGCTATGATGCAGATGGACAAATGTACAGTATGTATGTCAGCTGTGTGGACTTGTATCTATACTACAGAGGAATGTTCAGAAACAATGTTTTAACGTGTAAGAAAGATACAGTAGCCTACTGTACTCTGTATGACAGAAGCATAAAGCAAACGCTCTGTTCATCAAAAAAGACTTTTATTGCCCTCTGCTGTCAGAAAATAGTTAGTGTTGATGACCACATAATGTGGCTTGAAATATTAAAACACAACTGAATTTGCATGACTGCATTTCTGCACATGTAAATAAAATAAAACAAAAGCTCAAATTATGCGTTAACTGTAAAGTGGATACCAATTAAAAGTATTAATGCATACAGGCTACAACTACTGGTAAATTAAATATTATTTGTTTAAATGTCGTTTTGTTGACGTGAAGTTACTGCTATATTTGTGTTTTATTCAATAAGCTAACATATTCAGAGGTAGGACTATATTATATTGCCTGCTCTTTTTCAATTTGATTAATTAATTAAGAATCATATATTGTTGTCCACTAGGTGTCACCATCGACCTTTAGGCTGTAATACAGCTAAGGAAGGAGCCACCCCTCAAAACTGGCCTACAGTATATTTAAAACATGTTCTTGCGTTGTTTTGGAGGAAGCTCATACTCTTGGTCTATATTTATCAATCTTTTACCATAAATAAGACTGAAGAAACAATGGATAATTATTGTGTGTTATTCTGTGTTGACAATTTGTGACAATAGTAGGCATATATCAACAGTACATGTACAATCATCTGTGAAATATGAAATACTTTTATGGACTACGAATTGTTTCCTTCCTTCTACGTGTGATATGTATAAGTGAATTAAGATATTGAGAATTATTATATATTTGAAACAAGTATTACAGTAACACTATTAGTGCATTCATATTATACATGTAATTTATATTTAAGGACATTAAAAGTGCTATATTTCTTGTACAACTAGGCTGGTGTTTAGTGTAGTTTTAATAGACCAGAGGTGTTCTTTGTGGATACTTATTAAACCTGTAATTACGCCATCATGTTAGATAGTGAGGGTACATTTGCAGGTGTCTAGGGTCCCACAGGAGACCTACATTGCTCAAATGGTTGGTGCTGCCCGTGTGCACATCTGGGCCCCCGGTCAGGTGCTGGGAATAAGGGCACAGCTGCACAGAGCCAGCTCCTCTCCCTCTCCTCTCCACCCATCTCTCTCCCTATGGCTTGGTGGGGGGACAAGAGCACACTTGTGTGACCAGAGGGATGCAGGCACATTTCCCCCGGGAGGAGAGAACTGCATCTATCAGCAGAATGGCAGGCCTGGCTTTCCTCCTTGCGTATCTAAATGCAACAGCGAGAGCTGTCTCACCATAAGCAATGCCTGCGCTCTGTGCAGTTATATTAGGGTGAGTAGTGCCATTGATTTTCTTGATAGATTGAAGTGTCATGGTATGTGTGCCAGACAATATGGCTTTGTGAATATACAAGGACTCACGCCAGCTGAAAATTGGCCATGGAGGGGCAGCTTTATAGGCAGAAATACAGGAAAAGCACAGGTGAGACTTTACCGTTTGTATACAACACATGAGCATAAATGTTTATGTGCACTGCATAAATGTGTGTGTGCGTGTGTGCGTGTTTGTTTAGGGACTCGGATGTCTGTGACTCCAAGCAATGTGCCTGAAAGCTGTGACCCCAAATGGAGTGCACCTGTGCCCCTTAAGTTTATAGACCACATTATCAGAGACACAACCAGTGATCAGAGGAACAGGGGGGCCTATAAATTCCCCATGAGAGCCCAGCGATAAATTGTTAGCGGAATTCCCTGAAGCATTTGAAGACAATGACTTCATGCCCAAAATTCTGTTTTCAAATACCAAATACCAAACCTCGTGCTTATACAATGACAGGCTTGATAACAGTGTAGTCACTGGCAGAGGGAAAAACAGACAGCTGCTACACAAATATGTGTGTATTGAACTGGAAGACCCTGAATCTGATATAGACAAATGGACAAGTGAGCTAGACCAATGCCAGTTTTAGTCAATGGACACAGGTCAAAAGTGAGACATGTTTTTACGTTTTAGCTTTACTTAGGTATGATAAGTGATTTTAAGCTAATATACTATTTGTCAAATTCACCACATATTTCCTTGTCGTTCATTATCTTAGTATTCTTTGTGTGTGCTGAAAAAATGAATGTGTAATTTCTACACAGCCCTGGCTGTGTATATAGGAACACAAACAATGTGATGCAGACCACATACAGTACCAATATCCTATCACAATGTGCTTCCAATGTGTGGAGCGGAGCCTCTGAGGGAGCACCCTATGGCATTGAAGGAAAAGAGTTTTATGTTTTGATCAAGTTCAAATATCAACAAGCTTTCTCCATAATGACTTGCTACCTTTAGTGTACATTTTCCTCTGCTTGGGATCCACAATACCACAATACATGTTTCATGAGGGACATATTCAAAAAGTCTGTTTCCGCAGGATTTATATTTTCTTTAGCCTTTTTCCGTTTTTCCTATAGTTTTTTCCTGCAGTGAACTTCCTGACTGGAGATTAAATAATTCCATTGGAATCCTCTTAGGATGGGTTCCCAGCACTTGGCAATTAAACAATTACATTTAATCAGCATGGGGCGATGCTTCAAGTCACCCTCATTTCAGACGTTGATTAAAGCTATTCTGCAGTGGTTATTGCCGTCGTCGTCGGGAACGGCGGTTCGCTCGGGTTTGCTGCATCTGTGGGGTCAGACAGGATGGCATTATGGAAGGGTCACCGGTGGTCGAGAGTGCCTCTGGTGGGCACAGTGGTAATGACAGAACTCATGATAGACCATATATTGTCCCCGAAGTCTGAGCTAGTTAGATTACTCAGAGACTCTTTGACCCTACAGCAAAGAAGACTCAGTGAACAAAGAAAAGCACAGAGCTCACACCCTACTTGTGTGTGTGTGTGTGTGTGTGTGTGTGCACATGCGTGCGCATTTGTTGTGTGTGTATATGGTTTGCAGCATGTGTTGTGTACATGTGTGTGTGTCTTTTGTCCAAAGGTTTTAGTGTATTTGGCTCGAGTGAAACGCACCTTGACGTATACAATTTCATCATGTCATGCAAACATCTCCCTGCATAATTAAAACAAGCTTGGGGGATTTTGTGTGAACTGCGTTTGGTGTGCTTCTGCTTGAGTAAATGAAGGCTTGGTCCGTCTCAGCACTTCACTGTCAGCGCGGCACAGTTGAGTTGTGATGGAGACCCGGCCTCCCCTAGTGAAACCCATGTGCCCCTGTTTCATAGGACACCCCACTGGCTCTCCAGCCCTCTTAATTAGCAGCTTCCGTCAGCTGGAGCCCAGGCATCTAAGCACCAGTCACTGGCCTTTGTTGTGAAAGGAATCCAGTCCACTCTACATTGTCAGCCTGTTTCTAAGGTGGGCTGATTGAGAGGCATCTAGCTATCCATTCATTATTATTAGCTACACTGGTGTGCACTCGTGTTTATATTCAAAATGTAATTGTCCAGAATATGATGGCCAGCTAGGGGGGAGGGGTAGGGTGTTGACCGAGCATAGTGTGAGACTGAGCTGTAGGGGGAGCTGTAGAGAGGAATGCTATCCCCTCAGCACTCAGATACTTCAGGGCAGAGCCATGTAAAGAGAGAGTTGCAATCATTCCAATGTATCGTTTTTTCCACAGTAACGGAGCCTCAAAATACTTCCCGGAAGTCGGTTTGTCACAGGCTGACACACAGTTGCACTGTAGCAAGACATTAATGGTTCTCATATAATCATATTAGTCCCATATAGATAAAAGATTTCACCAGGCCTTTACTTGCCATATCATGCTGTAGCAGAACTACACCAATAGTCTTCTAATGATATTCCCCTAGTAAAGTCTTGCTTCTACGAGTCTCTGGGGAGGGGAAGCGCTACAAAAAGTGATAATTACATGAAATATACATAGAGAATAAAGGGCGCATGTTTACATAACCAGGCCCATAAATATCTGACTGAGAAGACATTGTTCTCGGGCTCCTTTTAAGCTGGATCTCTCAGGGATGCCATTTTAATGACATGATGGTTTAAAGAGACGCTGCTCCATCTCGTTCCATATTTAATTAACTTTAGCTTTTCTGACACAGAGGAAAAAAAACGTAACAATAGAGAACGTGTGATAGAGACAAATATATACGATAACAAACAGCTGGGAGAAGAGAGGGAGGCGATGGAACACAAGCAGAGGCCTTGTCATTCTTTGTGAGCTGTTTACAATACACACCATTTGGGGGGAGGCGAGAGGGCAGCCCCAGACATGGGTACGAGAGATAGAAAGAGAGTGAAGGGGAAACCCACATAGGGGAATGACATAAAGAGAGGAATGGAAAGAGAGGGGAGTAGGGAGACAGTTAAGGGAATACAGTGAAGGAATGAGGAACGTTGTCCCCTGGGACTCCATTATGGAGCATTTCCTAGTTCATCACCAATAAGAAAAAGTGGAAAGCAAATGACAAGCTGATATTACGTGGCAAAGCATGTATCTTCATACCAAGAGCCAGAAAGAAAAAAGAACCAAGCACAGAGCAAAATAAAATAAAAAACAATAGGTTTCCTACTTACTGAGTTCAGGCCCTTTTATTTTGCATGGCCAGAAATAATAATAATAATAATAATAATAATGCCATGGGTATTATTTGAAAAGCACAAATTAAAAGTATAGGCCACCCTTACCACAGGTTCATTTAGTCTTACAATCTCCTTATGGGTAGTATAAAATGCATTATTGATACTGTACTCTCCTATGTGTGTGCCTCTGTCAGCATCCTACAGTACCAGAAACTCATCAAACTGGAGAGAGCCTGCCTGGAGAGATGCAGTGGGTTGTGCATGGTCTATATTTCATTGCTTTGTGTTTAATTCATTTTCTGAAACAAATAATGAATAAATAAATTCCCTTTCACAGTCTGACAGAGCTCTCCACTCAGGTACCCAGGTGTGGGGTTGGGGGAGGGGGGTGTTCATTAACCTTCAGGGCCACAGGAGAAGCCAGAGAAAAAAAACTACGAATGGTATCCTATCCTAGGTCAGCGAACATGGGTTTGTTGAACCCTGGATCTTTACTGTACAGACGGGCTAAGGAATAACAGTCTGGGAGGTCATCTTCTTAAGGTCATACAATGGAAATGCTTACTACAACAGTATAACATTTAAAATAAGTTATGAGAAGGACAGCATAAGTAATAAAAAAAACAGCTAAACAATACAAATGGGAGTAGGAATATTCTAAGATCACGTTAGATTGTGATGTTCCGCCAGCAGTGTGCTGCCATAAGTTTCACCAAGAACTTGATTCAGTAGTGACTTGAATTTTGAATGTACCTTAATCTGAAATTTGTTAAATGGACTCTAAAAATAAATGTTATCTATACATTTGAAGTAAATCTAAAAATGTTATCTATACATTTGAAGTAAATCTAAAAATGTAAGCATTTTTACTGTACTCATTACTAATAATACCCTAAATGATTGTGTCCTTAAATATATAGTACGTAGTCATTTTGCCAGGTTGATGATGATTTGAGCCAAAACCAGTGGTTGGAAGCATGTACACTATACAGTAACTTGTTCATACAGTAAAGTATCTTAAAGGGGCTCTACTGTACAGTATATGACATTGTGCCATAGTCACACTAGGTCTACCAGCATCTCTGACCAGTACACATGCTCTGTGGGCCAAACACACACACACACACGCACACACACACACACACACACACACGTACACGCACTAACATGTATGCGTGGCCGGCCTGGCTACAGAGGAGCTCCAATTATACACAGAGGGAGTGATGCCATTCTCTGCTCAGGACATAATTCTGCCACTAATCAGAGAATATAGGTGTTTCCTTTCATCTAAAAATATAAACACCATAAAAAATATGTTAAAATGTTAATAAAAATGTGTGCAGAAGGGTCTCAAAACTTTAAAATGTATTTTTGTTTTCACCTTTTTAGACGATAATAAATCAAATCATCCCAGTGGGTCTTTGAAAATCACTGTGCTAAATGATTAAATTGTAATTGTAAATTAGCTCTGCCAAATTTTGTTTTTCATGTTTTATATGCCACTGCCTCACCTACTCAATATGTTTCTCTAGTTGGATATCTCTTTGGCACAAATCCAAATGTTTCCTGCAAAGTGGGTATACAGACAACATTTAAGATAAAAATAGTTTGAGAAACACTGTGCTTGAGTATGTAAGCACAGTATTTGTTTTATCCTTATGTCTTTATATGCATAGTTCCAGTTTAAGATTTGGTGTTGAATTTGGTTCAGAATTAAATAACTAGTTGGATTATGACAGAAAACACAATTGTGGATCTCAAACGCAGGCGCATACATTACTGTACCTTTACCAAGTTTGTGAGAAAACCTGATAGTGTTACTCACACCTCAGAGCCTCTAATTAGCACATGAGATCATTCTCTGTAATCCACAGAGTTGTGGCCCACAATTTTCTAAGAAACACCTTAAAAATGACATACCATTAAACATCTTTCACAACATACTGTATTCCAAAATACAGCATCATGCTACAACAGACTTTATTGATAGTCAACAGAATAGAAAACAATAAATAAAACAAAACCAACAGTAAACTGCCTATGTTTACATTCACAAGTACTTTGTCAGGAATACGCAGGCGAGGTCGAGGCGTCCATTTTGCTGACACAGTTCCGGAGTGGAAAAAGATGGCTCTCTGGATGTAGAACGCCGGTGTGAGAGATTGGGTTACCCCAGACAGTCCCAGCGGATGTGCCAGCCAAATGGATCTGGATCTCACGGTTGGGCGCACATAGTGAATGCCTTAAGAGGTCTCTGAGGTCCCCTTCAGTGGAAGGAATGCTCTGCCTAACAATGTTGAGTTTTCACCAAACCAAATTTTACACTGGCGAAGAACGACACGGCAAGGACTCGGCAACACGAAGGACACAATGTATAGTTATACAGGTGCCTGTGTTGACACTTAGTGAAACGAACCCTTTTTTTATTTTATTTTTATCACACAAGGTTTCCTGCATTCAGGTAGGTTCTCATCATTCTTTCATAAGGGCTTTGCCTTAACTCCGCTTGCCACTTTTCCCCTCTAGAGTAATACATTATGCTGTCCAGTGAAGTCTCACAATGCCTTTTTCCCCCTGCATGTATCCAATGGGCTGCATGAGAACAATGGCATTTTAGCACCTCTATAGAACATCTGGCCTGACTGTTCAGGTTGTTGGAGGCCGGGCCAGGCTTTTACTAGCACTCAGTGTCGCTTGTACTGTAGTTGTAGGGCTGAGACGACGACACCGTGGAGGATCGGCGCAAGCTACATTATCTCTCAACAAACCATCCATTCTGCTGCTTTCTGATGGAGAATTCTTGGGGGCTGTGTAATTATATTGCTTTAAATGAACCCCAGAGACCGCCGCTGCCAAAGAGCCCAGCACAATCTCACACTTGGGCGCGTGTCAGAATCCGAATCACTTCTGTATGTGATTCTGTGTGTATTTCCTTTTCTCTGTGTGTGTGCATGTGTGTGTGTGTGTGTGTGTGTGTGTGTGTGAGTCCATTACAGCCTGTGTATGTGTTGTGTTGTTTTTTTGCTGCTTAGGCTGGCATCAAAAGGGAGGCCACAGTGGTTCTGATACGCCTCACAAGTGAATTTAATTAAATCATAAATATGAGCTGGAGGCCGCCACCCAATTTAATGTAATGGATGATGTGGGCCAGTCCATCTCTGGCAATGCAAAGTTCTGGACTCATTCAAATGCCCTTGAAGCTTATTAAAAGTGCCTGGCACACAGAGATGCTAGCAAAGTTGTTAAATGGATGCCCAGCTTGCATTCAGTGTGACAGTTAATAGTGGACCATACAATACCATCTCTGGTTTTGGAGAAGGGCTTGTGTCTCCATTGTGGAAGACTATTTCTCTAGGACAATCCAATACCCATCACATTTGCATTGTCAAATCTTACAGGCAGAAAAGGTAGAAGTATACACATTCCTTAATCAAGTAAAGTGCAAAGACTTGCCTGAGAAAAATCTGAAGTACAATTAAAATATTTTACTCAAAAATTACAAGTAAGCTACATGCTTTTAAAGTGAATTTACAGTATAGGAGCTCTCGAAAAAGGCCTTTCTGGTGCTCTTCTAAAACAGCATTCCTCTTTGAGAATAAATCGGGTAAAGAAATATTGGAAAAAAAAGTCTAGACCACAAACTCGTGTCTTACAATGGATTTTTGAGTCCAACATTACGTCATCACTTCACTAATCATTTTACAAGTTGTGTGTACTGTATGTGTACATGCAGTAAATTGAGGATGACTTGACATGCAAATACATCCATCAATGGAAGAAATGCAATTCTGCAAAAAAAGTTCTGCTAGACTTTAGATTTGGTAAATGCTAATGCTGGTGCCTTAATAGAAGCTGTCTTAAATTTAAAGACAAAAGAAAAAGAAAATGTATGATTTCCTTATACAAAATCCAAAAAGAGTGTAATGAGTATACATTATACATTTTGAGTAAATATCAAAAGTGAAGTAAATACTAATACAGTAAGGACTAATACTAATAAAATACTAATAATGGTAAAGTACGGATTATTTAAGTTCATGCAATTGTTTTGTTTTTTGTGACTTCTGCTGAGGCAGTAGCCTATTGTATACAACATACTGTACACATTGAATGTTACAATAAATATATTTGTTCTTACACAATTATTTAAGTGTAACACTTATGCTACACATATTAAAGCCCAGTCAAATATTCATTATACATTATAATTCTAATTAGCCATTGTACTGTCAAGCTACTAGATCATGTAGAGGACTGTATCCATTCGTTTTTATGTCTATTTTTTAAACAAAATAAATGGTTCATTAATGAGGAATATGACCTTAAAATGATATCACCATTGTGTATTTCTGGTCATTTCCAACTGCCAGCAGACACACTGTCAAAGAACAGGATACCTCGTCCTTAATTTCCTAGACAGAGTATTGCACTATATAGGCATCAACCATGTTCCGTTGATTAATCATTTGCTAAGACGGACAGATGTTGTTGCAGGGGTTTTTGTCCCCACTCGGCAAAGGCAGAAGAACTCTCTCCTCGGTCCCCTGGAGTGCTGGAGGCTCCCTAAATAGACCTAGCACGCGGGTGTGTAGAATGGGACCGCACAGGGTGATGGGTAATGGAGTCATTAATAACAGAGACCTCCCTTAAGATGCTCAGATGTTCGTTAGTGAGAGCCACCAGGGAGCAAGGAAAAATAGGATGCAATTTGATGCGATGGAAAAAAAAGAAATATTCCAAACAAAGAACACGTTCAATGATACTGTAACTATAACGTACATGCCTCTAGTTTTTACAGACTTGTCTAATTTTATTAAAGTATTAGTGTGTAGGTAGCTGCGGTCATTAATAAAATAGTTATTAATGATTATATTTTTAGACAGGGCATCTTGATTTGTATTTTAAAGCTCCATACATTAATACAGGGAAGAATGAACATTTTCCTTCCATGTAAAGTCTCTCAATTGAGAGAAAATAATAAGTCACAGTGCCATTGTATCTTATAAACCTTAGGCACAAAACTTGATAAATCATGCATGTACTCTTCACTGCATGAAGTGTGTATGCGTTATGGGGGTCTGCATCTTCTCCATGCTAACCAAATACATGCTATCTCTTCAACATATTGGGTCACAGATACATGCCTGCAGCTTACTGAAGTCGTAATTGCATTTGTGATTTGTGAAACTGCAAGTGTAAAGCTTTAATTTAAAATTACAATGGCTGATTAACAAGTGCTTTCGCCTTTCTAGTGATACTGTAGTGCAAATAATAATACATACAGTATAATAAATAATAATAAAATAGTTTTGACATAAAAGAAAATGAAATGAAGAGACGGTGATTGCTTCTTCATACAGTTTTTAATATTTCCATCACATGTGCAACACAAAAAATGAGGTCTGCCAAATACAGAACTCCATGTTTTACATTTTTAACAACAATCAGAGATAACTGTCCTTTTTCTGCAGGAGATGGTGGGTTCCTGTAAACGAAGTACGAACAAATCTCAATCAAAAGGTCAAAACATTAAAGTTTCATACAAAAGTGCATCTCAGGTTCAATGAATGCAAAACATTTACATAACATAGAATGGTTTTAAAGTTGTGTATGACACCACAATGGCTTCCAGCTTGAGCAGAGCATCAGTCACTGTGGGATAACAAGAGCAAATAATTGGGCACTCTTCAGAAGAGTTTAATAACCACATCTAGAGAGGGCAAATTCATATTTACTCTTCATGACCCCAAATTAAAATGAATTTACTCCCAAATGCAAAACAAAATATTCATAAAGAGTAAAAAAAAAAAAAAAAAAAAAGCTTCCAGTAATCTCCAGGCTTGAACAAGCAGTAAACATTAACAGCAGAAATATACAGGTTGAGTCAGTGGGCCGGAGATTCCCCCATGCTCTGAGAGCCACGCGGGAGCTTCACGCCTCTGTTCATGAGCCAACCAGAGAAGCTAGCATTTTTTTTTTCCAAATCTGTGTCACTGCGTTTGCATATATCAGAGAGCTGTCCTGCCCCCCCCCAACCCCCCAAAAAACAAACAAAAAACAAACGTTGATCTGTGTTGTTGTTTTTTCATCCAAACTCCAGGCAGAGCAGATTAGATGCACCGCCATCCTCAGCTGGTCCTCTGGCAGCCATGTTGCGATGTACACAGTCGTGATCTCAGCCTATGCTGGTGAATCAAGCTTTCTACCCTCTAATGATTGACCAGGTTAGGATACAAAGTCTCTTTCTGTGTCCGTAGCATTTCTGCTTAACTGTTGTTCTGCTGTTCCTACAGCCTCCTACGCATTCAATGGCACCCTGTTTCTCCACACTGGATGAGTCTGGTCTGATTGACAATGGCATTAATCTTTTTTCTCCCATCTCTTTTTATTCTTTTTTGACAAACATTTTCAACTGTACATTGGCAAATACTGTATAAGATTGCAATATAGCTGTAGTTAAGCGACACAAGGAATTCTATATACAAACAAGTCGGCCATATTCTTCATCTTGAGATAACAGTTAGTTAAGAATTCAGAGAGCTTCTTTTGCGCCCTCCCTCCTGGTTTCATTTCTTTTCTTTTGCTTTTCTTGACTCTTGTTGTGGCGTGGTTCCTTGCGGCGTAACTGAATCAAAAGTTCAGTGCACGAGAGTCAGTGGGAAGCTGCACCGACGGTAATTGGCGGTCAGACATTGTTCAGTGTGATCCCTGTTCTCAGCCGCGGCGTTGATCTCTGCCATGTTAGCTGCTGTGCTGAGTCAACGTGTGGTTCTGCAAGGGCACAGAGAGAAACAGGAGACGTTATGATCACAGACAATATAGACATCTTTCACTTTTTTCCCCCCTTGCCAAGGAACAACGGATACTGGATTGCAAATACATAACTGCAAGACTGTGGTTGCTACAGAGTGTAGGCACAGCCTTTTTTTCTTTATGTTTGAGTGATAGTGTGGTTTTATGTGGCATTGCCATCGCCAAATTAACCTGGATAGGAGTCAAGTCTATATGGGGATCAATAGCGGTTCGCTTTGGGATTATGCCCAGTTAAATCCTGGTCTGACACAAAGACATGCAGCCGATGACAACCTATAACATCCCAATCCCTGGGAATACTGACCCAGATCAATGGCTGTGGCCATGGAAACGTATGAATTACACAGTAATACACCACATTGAACATGAATATAAAGCTTCACCTCCAGCGACTCCGTGCATTGTATGAGTTGCAGTTGAAATACAACTTCAACATAACTTTAAAACGGAAATGCCACTGTAAAAACCGTATCATCCCCACTAAATCCCATAGGCCTCTAGCCGCAGAAGTGACTTTGTGGTAAGAGTCGAACCATTTTATAGAAAATGTTCACATTCAGACAATAGAACGTTGATAATTGATCGTAGTCCATCATAGATGGACGTGTTATCATCTTACTTGTAAACAGTATATTCTTCAGATTCACACATCACTGTTAAACTGTGATCACTGTGGTCTATGAGCAAATGATCAGGCATACATGCTGATCAACACAGGCCGGTGAGAGTGGTTGTAATGGGGCAGCTGCGCCAGGTTCTTTAAGGGGAGTGTGTGTACCGGGGAGGGGGGGGGTGTAACTGGTGTCCCTGGTGAGCTGAATCCAGGTCATCTTTTGAAGTGACTGCTAATCCCTTTAATGCAAACTACATGCCCCACTTGCTGCGCTCTGTTTAAAACACGGCCTTGGTCTCTCCACACTGGCATAGACCAGACACCTGTCCCCCCCATGCAACGCTATGCACGCACGCACGCACACACACACACACGCACGCAGGCACACACCCTCGCACGCGCACGCACGCACACTGTATACACAGTGTCCAAACAGTAACTACGAGCTACTTACTATCACATATGAAATATGAGAATGAAACAGAAACAGATTCCCAGCAACACTCTGAAGGTGAGTTTACAAGAGCAGTCACCTTCATCCTCCTGGCAAAAAATCCCCCCCGGGGCGCGGCTAGTAGACGACTATTATCCTGCCTTGCACCCCCCCCCCCCACACACACACACACACACCCCACCCCCAAGCGTCTTTACCCTTTCAGGTGCCTCCCGTATAAAGCATTTAAACTCCTCGACAGCTCTCCTTTGAGCTGGGGGGATTACTTTGCGACAGGAGGGGTAATAAGCTGTTTGACGTGGGGTGGGGGGGGGCAAGAGCTGACCCCTGTAAGGGCTCGCACTGCTTGCCTGGGCACTGCTCTGTCCCATTTCAGTTTTCAATGAGACCGCCCTGGACCGCTGCCTCCCTCCCTCACTCTCTCTCTCTCTTTCTCCCCCTCTCTATTTATTTCTCTCTCTCTCTCTCCCTCCCACTCTCTCTCCCTCTTGCTGAAATAAAGCTCCTTTAAGTGAGCCGGGCAGGAGACTCCCACGGGATCCACTTCTCCACCCCGCCCCCGCCTGCTCACACACTCCCACCAAGCCCCTCCCCCCACCCCCCCGGTGAAGACATCCATGGCGTCGCTGTTGCCGAGGAGGGACGGCAGCACAGCAACCTTATTAATGAATGCGGCCCATTACCCGTCAGTGCGGCTCCTGGGCGGCTCCAACAAGCCCCTGCAGTACGTGACTTCAAATGGCAGGATATTGACACGGAGAGAGCAAAGCGGTGGGGACTGGGAGAGAGACTCTGCCTGCACACGCGTGCACGTGCAGGTGTGTGTGTGTGTGTGTGTGTGTGAGGGAGGGAAAACATATATAGAGAAAGCGTGCGCTGGAGTGCGCGCGCGCATGCCTTTATGTGAGCGTGCCTGCTTGCCTAGGTGTGTGTGTGTGTGTGTGTGTGTGTGTGTGGACCCCAAAGGAACGTAGCTCCTTGGATATAATGTAGGGCTCGTAACAGCTATTAGAGGGGAAAATAACCCCTCTGGGGAATGCCTCCTCCCCACATCTGCACGTCCCAGGTCTGTCCAACACACACTGCATTCTACCTTTTCCTTAAACATGCCAGGAGTTTTCTCACCGAGGGCTTTCTCAAGGACGGTGTTAAACGACTTCAGCGGCACTGGCAGCCATGCAGACTAAAGGGAAATGGAGGGGAAAGGGAGGGGTGGAGGAGGCAGAAAAGAAAATGATACCTTTATCTCTAGCGGATATTGAACTCTGCAGAGTCGCTATAAACTGTTCTGTATATCACCCGTAGAGGGAGAGCGGCGAAGGCGTGGGATTCACTTTCCAATCTTTATCCTTATCGAGTTCTGCAACCGCCGTGGCCTCGCGCTGGTGCAGTGAATACCCAGCATGCAACACCCCACCTCAAACACACCCATCTGCTCTCACTAGCCGGGGTCGGACGAGGACACACGTTATGACGTAGTGTACCAAGAGGTACGACCCAGATCCTTCACATGCATAATCCAGTGGATGTTGAAAGAAACATGGTGGGCACGTCAACTCGGACCTACTGTACCTCCCCCTGGTCCCACCCTAACCTTCCACCCTTCATACCCTACTCCCCTGGTTCCTCTCCATAGCCTTTCCACCCTCTCTGCATACCTCCTGCTGGCCACACAGACTGGCTGGAAGGCCCAGTTCAGGCGGTGTTCAGGTAAACCACAGCAGTCAACTTTTTTTTTTTGCTGTGATCAATAATGCGCGCAGAGCCTCTGGTGTCCCCCAGTGCTGCCCATGGCTGTCTCAGCTCCTCCATGGTGCAGTCTCTGGTTGGCTCTGTGCCACCGTTAAGCACTTTCATCTGATTACATCACCCCTCTGCAACGCCCTCCAGGGGGTTGGGCTTCCAGGAGGGGTCTTGTGTACCCATGCAAACAGGTGCAACACGTCTTAAAAATTTAGGAGGGAAGGTTGGGGTGGTGTTGGGGGGGGGTGGGGGGGTGGGGGTAGGTAGAGAGTCCGGTGTCCAGGGGAGTTGATTCACTAACTAATCATTCAGGTCTGCTGTCGATAGGACCCGGTCGGTCTCCTCTGATGTAATGGAGGAGCGCCTTTTGCATCAGTGCAGTGGACACGCAGTAGCACACTCTTTCTTTCATCTGACTCTGTAGTATCAAGACTGAGGTTCAAACAGTGTGCCACATCGCAGGGAACACATGTACAGTACAGTATTCTGAACAATGGTACGATTGCTAGATGTGTGTATGGATAATACATGCAGAGGTGCATGATACTGTAAATACAATCTACTGAGTGACCCAGTGTAAGTACGTTATAAGTAAGTCATCTTAGAAAGAAAACATAACCCACTTTGTAAGCTTGGCTCCTTTAAATGCTGCTCAAACAGCAGTGTAGCATAATGCATATGTGTAGTTGACGACAAAATCTTTAACATGACCGGTAAAGCTACAGTAGGATCGATTATTTGACAAAACTGTGCTGAGTGAACATGTAGGCTATATTGTAAGAGATATAACTTTTCAGAACTGCAACCACATTAGGTAGCATGTGTTGCTTTGGCATTTGACTTCCTGCTCCAGTGTGGATGTCTGCTGACTGATTTACCATTCACCTGAATCCTGTGTGTTCTTAGATGTTAAACATTTCATCTCAATCTCGTTTAACCTATGTTTTTAATCCATAATGGAAAACTCCAGGGGAACAGTCAAACATTCAGAACATTTGATCAACGGTAGCTCTAATACATGTCTTATCACTTGGTGTCGAGGTACTGACTATACAGTAGTATATGTCTGATACAGGTTATTAGTGCAGTATTCCTTTTCATCTAAGAGTTGAATTAAACAGACTAATGTAACTAAACACTCAACCTCAGTGTAAATGTGGAACATATTTTTACCTAAAGGGCTATAAACTTGACTTGACCTACTCTGAATTAATTTACAGTAATACGCAGATTCACATTAGTTGATTCTTCTTAAACCTACCTTAGTGTTATGGTTTTAGGCCACTTCTGTTACCTTTGGACAGCATTACTAAAACCAGCTACACACAAAGACAGAAGTGTAGCACTGAACTTTAATGGTGTATTTAGCACAGACCAGAATTGACTTGGTTCACCCTTTGTGTATTCCCTGCTGTTGACCAGTCCACTAGGGGAGTAATCTTTCTCTGCTTTGGCCTCAGGCCAGGCTTACTGCTGGCCAGTTTAGCCAATGAAGAATACAATCAAATAAATAAATAATACAGCAGCTGGCATTCTCCGCAGTCCATACTTAGAGGCCACGGGGAGGGTTGACCCCAAACACTGCTTTGCCACAACTGGCCGAGTCTCCTTGGTAACAGACTGTCGAATTTGAAGTGAGGTGCCTTGGGAGATGTAGATATATAGATATATGTACACATGAGCAAAACCACACCATTGTAGGCTTGGCAATAACAATGGCTGCTGACATATCACATATGCATGTGTCTGTTTTTGTCCTGCGCGTATCACATCATTGCAAGAAAGACATGCATGTGAATGAATGTGAATCAATAACATTAGAAAACCCTTTTGATTTGATGGTTAACAGGCCCCAACCTGATACGTCTCGTGTGTAACTAGATATGACAGACCGCCCTTTCTGTGTGCCGGTGCTTTGTAGCACCAAATGATAGTCATTACCCTGTCTAAGTAGACAAGTGAACGGTACTAGAAACACACTATGCAGTGATCCTGCTGTTTGACTGAGGTAGCAAAACAACTGCACAACTGCTGTGTTATTATGGGGCCTCATTAAGTGGAGGAGAGAGAGAGGGAGACAGCGAGAGGGAGCAAACGAGATAGAGAGAGAGAGAGAGAGAGAGAGAGAGTGTGGGACAGCGAAGTGGGGGAGGGGGCAATGGGAGAAGCGGAAGAAGAGTGATACAAACTGTATTGTGAGGTGATAGCAACACACAGATGCCTTTGCAGACTATGACTAAAGAACCCAATTAAGGGCTTTCTTAGGGGAGCCATCTTGGGAGGGGGGAGGGGTCTTGGAGGGACACCAGCCTTGGGCTACATCCTCTAATTAGACGGAGCGAGGGGGGAGGGTCTCTGCCTGTCACTGGGAGGGAGAAGGGGTCCACAGGGCTCCACATGTCAGTCCCAGAAACAAAACACAATTACTCTCACATTTAACCACTTCAGTCGGGGACAGAGTTGAACTATGGATGCAACAGAGCGCTCAGACAGCCCACCACAAACAGGAGTGTTGGCCCGCTCTTCTGCTCCGCCCCTTCAAGTAAAGCAGGTGGTGGCGTGTGGAGTGGAGGACTTGAACCAATGCTACACGGAAGAACGAGTCACAATATTAGTTTCTAATGGAAGGACAAACGGCTATGTTTAATATTCTTCCCTAAACTGAAGAGCTTAATTCCTACGGTTAAACGCGTGCGGATATGGTATTCAGAAGGGAATAGCTGCTGTGGCGCTGTTCCTTTCAGCCTATGCACTGTTCTGCAGACATCATCTGTTCAATCAGGGACAAAAATGGAATCGCTACAGACAGTAAATTAAGACCTGCATTTCAGGAGAAACGCTCATGTCGCTCATGTCGGCATTCGCAGTGCAAGTCAACTTAGAAAGTAAAATGAAACGTGTTTAAGGGAGAGAGATCTGGTGATGGATTCCAGCACAGTGCACCAAGCGCTCCCCTCTTTGTTTGGATTTAACTTTCCCCAGTGGTGCAACAGAGGAAGAAGAAGAGGGAAAAAAAGAATCAGCTCAAAGGCTTCTGGGAGTTTTTGTCATGTCTCCCTCCAGACGATGTGTGTTTGCATGTGCACATCAGACCCTGGGAGAGACAGAGACAAAGACAAATACATACAGTATGCACACAGATGCATGCATGCACACGTGCGCGTACGCACGCACACACACATGTGCACGTACTGAGAATATTCTCCCATGATCATTATGTCTGTCATGTTGTCTTTTCCTGGTCCACCTGCAAAACTAGAACACGGCAATTGCAATACATCGCCGATCATCTAAGGATGTTTATGTCCCCTTTTTACATTGCGGAGCACTGTTTGTACAGTGTTTGTACTTCGTTATACATAAGTTTAAATATTAATGGTGGCGCCTCACAAATAGTTGTTTTATTTTAATTTGTTGTTGTTTCTTCTTCTTTTTTCTGCATAACTTTTTAAAACGGTGACAGCGTTCTGAGCACCTGGGGTGATGAAGCATGGAAAAGCTTGTCATATAAAAGGGAAAAAACCCAAAAGGAAAGAACTTTCAAAAGCGCAAAAAGCTGTCATGCTTGGCAGATCAAAATATTCAGAGGAAATGGGGTGTTTGAGTGCCACTTAGGGGTAAACAAATATAGATTTGCCTTGATGTGACACGTTTGGGACATTGGGCATTGAGGGCATCTTCGAGGGCATATTTCAGAATTAAATAAAATACAAGATTTACAAAAACAAAAAATCTAAGCTCAAGGGACCTGGGTCCCTGTGCTTTATAAACATGTCCTGCAGGTGTTGCTATGATTAATATTATTTTACTTAGCAGAAAAGACAAAGAAGGCCTAAATCCCCTTGAGTTAGATACATAGGGGTTGATTCTATTTCATAATAGGCGCTCATGTCATATAAATTCAACCTCTCGCATATCAACTTATTATCTCGTCATGCTCTCACTGTGGTATTTTCTGCTTGTTTCTGCCTTAGACGGATGCTCTGACATGAATCGCTGTTTACACTGACCTGGCGACCACGCAGCCAATAAATATGCTTAATTAAAATGCTGGAATTGGTCACAGCTTGGCCATAATGGCTATCACACAGAGAGAGGAGAATCTCATTTGTGTGGGGCTGTAGAACATGATGCACGTGTGCTCCTGTCACTTCCAGCTCTCATTAAGGCTTCGCATTTGGTGTTTGAAGAAATCCTTTTAAGAGACACTCCAATTAAGGTATGTGTCCTGAGGCTGAAGTAAGGGAGAAGTCACACTGTACTGCACGCCTTAAAAACCTCACGTCTCTTTGGTGGAATGGTGAAAGCTGAGGACGGAAGGGGACACTGAGACACCCAGCTTTACGGGAGCGAGGGACTCTCGCTCGGAGAATGTCAGCTTCACTGTCACTGTGTAACTTCAGTCTCATTGTCTTTGTCAGAGGAGGATTTCGCGTCCCCAATTGCACCCCTCTGGCTCACTGTATCACTAGTATAAGCAATGATGAGCCGGACGTACATGCTTGGTCTTCAAATGAATTGCACTCTGAGAAATGTCAGATTTAAGCTGCGGCTTAATACCGCACATTCATCATCAGTTAATGAATCTGGCTAATTAATCCAGCGTTGCTAGCTTAGCCTAACGAGGCTACTGTCTCAGAAGCCAATGCAGACGGGGAAACGAGGAGGTAAAAGTTTGTTATCAAGTTTCACAATGCAGTGTAGCCTGTGTGGAAACCCAGGGAGTATTATTTCTTTTTCCACCAGAGGACAGAGGAGAAGCAGGTTGATTTTTAAACGAGAGGACGGCTCGTCCTATTTGGGTGAGAGGAGAGAGTGCAGCTCTACCTTTTACTCTAGTGTCTCAGGGAGGGGAGGGGTTGGGGCACCGCACAGCTAGCTAGCTAGCCTTGATGCTAGTAATACAGAACTGCTTCTCATCAGCACCTCGTGAAATATCTAGACTGTTCCATCATTAAATGGGGTGAGGGAGGGAGACCCACAGGACAAGTGTGTGTGTGTGTGTATCTCTCAAGAGTTTAAAGGGAATAGTGGTCACGGCGTATACTGCATAGTTTGTAAAGAAAAGAGAATAGAGTGAAATAGAGAAAGCGAGGGAGAATGAGAGGGAGAGGCAGGGAAAGAGAGAGACATTATTCTCCTTTGGACTCTGGATTCTGGGGCACACGGGCCCAGGAGTCAGTCAATCTGCCTGGTCCGAGGGGGGCTGCCGGGCGGGGGGTCCTAGGAGGGCTGATTAGACGGATGCGCTCCCATCATCCATCTCGACAGGCTGGCGAAAATTGGCTCGCCCTCTCGCAGGGTAGAGTTCACGGGGGGAGGCAGAGGGGGGCGGGGGGTGGATGTGGTGGGGGGGTAGTGTGGAGCGCGCGGCGCTGCATACCTGTCACAGCCTTTGGTCTGTTTCAGGAGCTCAGCGGCAAATTAATAAAATATCGCTCCTGCTTCCCTTTACCGCCACGGCATCCCCCCCCCACCCCCCTCACGCCGCTCCTTCTCCCAGCGTGGACCGCGCCCTTTGACCCCTCCCACTACTGTGAGAGATGAGCAGCACCAGGTAGAGAGCGAGCGGGCCAGAGTGTCAGGCAGAGACCGAGGGGAGAAACTCCAAAAACTTAAGACCTGGCAGGGAGAAAGAGAGAGCCTCAACTCTCTGCTCGCTACTGGAAGACAGCTCCACTTCACAGAGACTGACAAATGACCGCCCTGTGTCAGCGAGACATTTTGAAGTGTGATACGCTGGAGAGAGACAGAGACAGAGAGAGAGAGAGAGAGAGAGAGAGAGAGAGAAAGCTACCGCAAACAAACAACAACTAAAATCAGGACTGTACTGTAGGCCTAATGCTATTACTGTAGATATGTACTGGATGTTAGCTATGTCATCAGTTAAAGTGGTAGTGTGTCAGCTCTGCTATCTTTACCATGCGCCTGCCACATCATAAATTGTGCTTTCTTGTGTGATGTAAACATAATTCATATTTAGCCAATCTTTCAATGTATGGTTGTTCACTATATATTCTTTTGTTTTGTTACGCTATTTAAAGACGTAATAAAATACTTTCTTTTGAGGGTCGTAGGTCATAAAGTTGAA
Source organism: Amblyopsis hoosieri (assembly GCA_027564755.1). Lineage (NCBI taxonomy): Eukaryota > Metazoa > Chordata > Actinopteri > Percopsiformes > Amblyopsidae > Amblyopsis > Amblyopsis hoosieri. The sequence goes on from JAODUE010000009.1 coordinate 2,007,736, forward strand.
CCACTGGTTAAAGACGGACTACTTTTGATGCCAAAGGCGATATACGAACAAAAACTCATTGTTGTTTGATAATGTGAATTTATGTACATTTTACTACATGCTTAGAGGCTGTAAGCGTGCGTGTGTGCAAGCATGAGTGTGTGTGTGTGTGTGTGTGTTTGAGCATGCACTCGCTGGGGAGTGCCTTAAGAGCATGGCACAGGTTGAGCATAATGATGGCTTATCCCCCAAGCTCAAGCCTGCTCCCCTTTCATAGCCCCCCCCACCAACCCTACAACAGAGTGCCACAGGTCTTTCATGCTCTACTCTTGTCTTTTCACAGACAGTGTAAAACAATATAATCATGCATGAAACAACACCTTGGGGAGGCAGAGATCACTTCATTCTAAAAAATGTCAAGACAAAAAAAGTATGAAAACATCCCCAGGTTATTTCAGATTGTTTACAGGTACCCGTAACAGCCCAGCTTATACAGAAAACATTCACACCAATGAGAGATGGAACATGTGATAAAGCGGAGCCTTTGTGTACGCACGTGAACACTGAGTGCTGGCAGATCGGGGGAAAAAGGCACGTCGCTTGCTAACAGCTCGAGCTGTACATTACAGGTTCAAGGCTTGTTTTATTCATGGCCATATATGGTGCTCCAATGAGTGGTAGATAATGATCGCACTCACCTTCCTCTTGGCAAGCACATGCCTTTGTGTTTACGTGCTGCATCTCAATATGATCAATAGAGAGCCCAAGCCCTGAATACTTCCTTTGGATAGGTGCTAATAATCAGAGTTTCAGAGAGTTGAGCGTGGATGTGGGCAGCATGTATCGTGTATTAGCATGTTCAAAAATCCATTGATAGATTGAGCAAGTTTATACAGTATGAGAACTCACTGAATGTTTCAGGCACTCAAAGAAATAGGAAAAGATCTGGTAATGGGGAAATGTGCTGGGTGTAAGGTACTGTATGGAGAATCCCCCAAACACAGTCGAGCTTGAAAACACCACCACACTGATATAATATAATAAGGTCTGTTTCATTTTTTCAGTCTCTCCAAGGACTGGAGGAAGAGATTGCTAGAAAATGGATTATCTCTGTAACATTGCAAGTTCATAAGTCCAAATACTAACTTTGTTGAAGGGCAGATATGGTTTCCCGGTGGACAGACCTCACATTTAGCCACGAGGCCTCCTGTGTGATTAGGACGGGAGATGCAGGCATACAGTATTGACTCAAGAGTGTTTTTGCCTGCGCAACATATGTAATTACCCCTTCAAAAACCAGCATTCCGCTAATCCTCTAATTCCTGATATTTTAGTGCTCTGCTGGTCTAATAAGCAAATCAAATCATATCTGTACATCACAAATGAGTTTTCTAAATGGACTGAAATAATTCCTTCTGAGCGTCCCATCCCGTCCCGAGATGAAGAGTAGGCCTACAGTATAGCACTGGTTATGTGCGATTAGCAACTCACAATGACAACCTGCAGTATGAAGCTCAAGGCTCACCTGTAGTTCTGTCTGGAAGAAAAACTTCTGGGGGCACTGGGAGCAGTCGTAGATCTTATCTTCCTGTCCGTGGGCGGAGAAGATGTGTTGTTGCAGCTTACTGGCCTGGACAAACACTGCTCGTACAGACGGACACATTCACATAGACACACACGTACAAAAAGAAAAGGAAAGAAAAGGGAATTTAGTTTGTTTAAAGGACCAGTTCTGTCTCAACTGTCATTTGGTGTACCACTTTGTAACATACACATGATGTCGCACAACATTGGGCATAACTATTTCAGAGATTTATTTAGCCTAAATCACATTATACATGTATTTTCTTGAGTTCAGCCCAACATCACTGACCACAGAACAGAAATAATTGTATAAGATGTTTTTAAGATTGTCTGGGTGCTTGTATATTTGAGTAATTATACAACAATGTGCAATGATTGTACAAAAGCATTGCAATGCTTGATGTTAACAGTGGTAAATTAGTTATAGTCCCTGCTGCCTGTATCAAAGGAATAAAGACAAGATCGTAATTACATATGCCTGAATACCCGTTACAGACAGCCTACAGTATGTCAAATGGCAAGGAAAATTGCTAAATGACAAATAAATGAATGTTGTATCAACAATAAAAGCCTCATTATGAGATATATAATTGCAAAAAAAGAACAATTATTATTGACAGCAGCACTTGAGTGGTCATGTCGTTGACATTGCAGCTAGAAAACGCATACTGTTTTGGGACTAATGAAGCTCTTTATTTAGCACTACTGTGGGGACAACACATGCAAATAAACAAGCACAAAAACACTGGCATGACATCAAGTGAAAAACATGGCCTCCATTAGTCTACATCGCTAATTATATTGACAATATAAATATTAATGTAGTTGCACTATTTACTCATGCAGACTACTTTCACTGTCATATAATACAGTAAAAACATATAACATACATTAATGTTTTAATTAAGCCATAGCCCACACCGGAAAGTGAAGGCGGATATACTAAGCAGGGCGTGTGCATGAGTGTGTGTGTGTGTGTGTGTGTGTGTGTGTGTCTATGCATGTCTCTGCAGAGCACTTCAAACATGCCGTTTGTTATCCCAGACCCAAGTGCTTTAAGGACGACTGTCTTAATCTCAAAGGTCTGAATGCTCTGGAAAAGTTAGCATGTAGGGGCTTCATTTGAATTTCTTACAGCTCAAAATAACTTTTCTTCTAATGCAGGCCCACCAGGGAGAGGAAGGGAAAGGCACAGCCACAAAAGGTGAGCCGTCTATTGGCGAGATCACTTTGGGGTCGCCACAGCCCTGTGCACCCCAAGGGGGCTCACCAACATTAATGTGTCCCAAATTAAGCACACCTGGGAGAGGTGATATGAATTATTGAACTGTGTGCGCTTGAGACTCTGCTTTGCTTCAGTGAAGGCATGCATGCCTTATTCTTGAATGGAGAAACACAATTTCTGATCTATGGCAGTCAAACGGCAGAGATGATTATGCCTCCAGACTGCTAATGTCATCCTAACAGCTGTCGCTGGTACATGGGTGCATGTTAACCAGAAATGAACAAACCTCTTCTAATGAATAGAGGAAAATACTATGGTATGATTCTGAAATTATGGGCCACATCAATATGGAGATAAACATAATGTGAGCAGAACATTATGCTGTATTGCACTTATTATGCTGTATTGCACACACACACACACACACACGCACACACACACACACACACACACACACAATAATATCCCAAGGTTACAGCCTGAGCCCTAACAATCCAACTGTGTTCGGTCAAAAAAATAGATACTTTCCTGAGTTTTAAAGAAATAGGCTAGAGGACATAATAACATTTTCCCTTAGCTTTGTTTTGTTTGCATATAGTGCTCAGAAACAGGTCAGGCCAGCTGCAGGTAGCCTTCATTATGTCTTTGGGTAGAGAAAGAAAAAGTCAATACAGCAGAAATAAAAATGGATTTGAGACTTGGGGGGCCTTCAAATTCTCTTCAATTGGCCTACACACCAGTGTGGTGTCAGGTCAGCTGATTCAAACATGTCTATCTGATACAGACCTAATGAGAGAGGTGTTGTGTCCACTTTTAACGGTAAGCATTTAATGGCATCACTTCATAGCTCAGCATTGCTTCATCCATGTGCATATTAAGTGGACAAAATACAGCTGAAAGCATAGCTGGCTGAACGCCAGGCATAAAACATACATATACTCCATCAGAAGAATTAATACTGGCTGGGCGGATGTCATTGGCGGCAGAGTAATGAAAATTGTGCCATATTTAATCATCTTGTAAAGTCCAATCTTTATATCAAACAAGAGGATGTAGGAGGTTTAGGCTACACTAAGTTACAGCAACTACAACAAACAACATATTTAACTTTTTTTTTTGAGAGAATATTAGCGAAGCCTAACATCATTCTTCATCCCAATCAACATTCTCTAAATCAGCATGGAGGATAATGGGGACAGTGTCAGCATGAGGTAAATAAGAGATATGCCGTGGCAATGCTCATTTAGGGAGTTAAAGAACCGGCGGTCTTCGCAGAGGGTTAAAATGAGGACACCAAGGGAACAGGGAAAAAACCATTCAAATTTACATCCAGAGGAGGGAGAGAGAGAGAGAGAGAGAGAGAGAGAGAGAGAGAGAGAGAGAGAGAGAGAGAGAGAGAGAGAGAGAGAG
>JAODUE010000009.1:2012817-2043570 GCA_027564755.1 Amblyopsis hoosieri
GAGAGAGCGAGAGAGAGAGAGAGAGAGAGAGAGAGAGAGAGAGAGAGAGAGAGAGAGAGAGAGAGAGAGAGAGCTGACAGTCCCTTGTGGCTCTGTAACAGTATCTTTATGGAGTTTGTTGTCCATGGAGCTGATCGGCGCTCTGAGCCGGGTTGGGCGTCAGGGGTGTATGGGCTGAGGGGGCTAAGGGGCCAAGGTGTCCTCGCTGTGGGGGATATTAAGCCCTCTGATTAGATCTCAGGGGCTGCCTATGGCAGACGTCTCCTTTACTACAGGCCCCAGCTCATCTTTATTTTGGCAGGGTGGTGCTCTCTGCAGGCTGCACTGCACCAATACTAAGCTGTTTGTGCAGGGAGGGGGAAAAAACCTTATCCTTTTTCAGCCTCTTTCGCCTTTTGATTTATTTATTTGTCTAGCCAACATGTGCTTTGTTTTCACTTAATCCAAAAGTTCACAAGGAGGCACAGCTTGATCCAAGTGCTCGGAGGCCACAGACAAGTTATTTAACCAAGCTGATTTCAAGTTTACATTCATATTTAATTGGGTTTATAAACAAAACTGTACACCGCAAAGCAATGTGTTAAGAAGTCCTTATGTTGTCAGTGATTCTGACCAAAAATACCAAATCATTTAAAAATTATTTTTTTAAAGATAATACTGCCTTTCTTACATTATCCTTCCTATTGTCTTAAGAAATACTAATACCTATATTACCTAAGGGGTCAATATTATCCGACTAATTCATGTAATAGCTCAAATCTTTAAATACAAATGAAAAATAATAATAAATAAATAATAATATGTATCAATGTTACATTTATACGTGCAGAATACAACCAACTTGTCATAAACAGTCTCTTTTGTACCATGTGCTGAATAGGTTACATTTATGTAAATAAATACAAAATAAAAAAATCCCTATAATAAAAGCATGTATTTTCTTTTTACATTTATATTCCCACACACGTGTAAAATGTCAAGTCAATTATTAGGAATCAGGGGGCATAAGTTGTTTTGAAACAGTATGGAAAAACATGTCTATGGGAAAAACGCATACATTATGCTTTTGTATAGCTAGCATGTTATAGCATTCATTCTAATATTTTACTAGCCTACATTTGCAGGCTTGCAAATACATTCAAGTATTTCCTCCTAGTCATAGATGAGTACATATTTATGAGTAGGAGGAAATACTTGAGCTGCTTATAATACTATGCATAAAAAGACATATCGGGTCATTGACCCTAAGATAATAGATAGAACATGTCTATGGGGAAAACGCATACATTATGCTTTTGTATAGCTAGCATGCTAAACTAGCATTCATTCTAGTATTTTACTAGCCTAGATTTGCAGGCTTGCAAATAAATTCAAGTATTTCCTCCTAGTCATAGATGAGTACATATTTATGAGTAGGAGGAAATACTTGAGCTGCTTATAATACTAGGCATAAAAAGTTTCACCCTAAGACAATAGGTGCCAGTTGTTTTGTAGTAGCTAGAATTATATATTTTTTATACATTTTCCCCCAAAATTAAATTTTTTTTGTGTTATTTTAGGAAGCTACAGTACATAAGAGGCCATTTGTTTAGATTCATGTTATATTCTTGATTCATAATGACCACAGACCAACAGGAGGGTTAAACTGAAAGATCATCACCCCATACAGGTTGAACACAGGCAAGTGATCTCACTGGCTGAGTTTAGAATACGGTGAAAAGTAAAGCCAAACGATCCATAAAGGCCTTTGTAATCTTCACTCTTGAGACTAGTTAATGTTACCAATTACTTTACCATTTCATGTGTACCGTGTATTGTTTTTTGATGTCTAACAGACCACACAGGTGATAACGACACAAACAACTAATTAATTGAATGTTTTCGGAAAACCGAGCATTCCTGTTTTATGAGTTTGCACTCCATGCTGTGACATAAGCAGCAGAAACACGCGCACAGACTTTCATCAGGCACACTTTCTTCTATTTTGTTTGTCTTAAGCACTTATATATTCCCAATCACTATTTCCACACCAGCCCTGGCTGCTGCTCCTAAGGGTGCAGGCAGACACTTCTAGCTGCAGGCTCCCCCACTTCTGAAACCTGTCAAATCTGTCCTGGGAGAGCCAGGCGCTCTCTCATCATCCAGGGGCTTATGGACCTCTCTCCTCAACTCCCATTTACCCTCCCTTCACACCCCATACACAGCTCTCTTCTCCTCTCCCCACCTCTCTCCTTTTATCTCCTATCCAAACTTGCCAGTCCTTCGTAGCTTCCTCCAAGTTTTCGCTCCTTTTTCTTTATTTTTGTCGCTGTTCTCTCCCATAGTCTGAATGACTTATGTGTCCCGCATATACCGCACGTCCCCTCTGTCTATTTTGTGTTATGGTTTGTCCTTTCTCCTTCCCCGCCGGTGGGATTCAGGATAATCAGCAAAGTCAAAGAATGACAACCGCTGCCCGCCTCCGCATCGCGGCTCACAGCACAGAACGGGCGAAAACACATGAGCCGCGGATGAGCTTTAATATAAGGAATAACACAATAGAAGAGATCAACTGAAATATCTGTGTGAAAACGATGCGTACATTTAATTATTGTGTAAACACATTGAATGTTTAACTGCGTCCCATCCACGCTTGTTAGATGACATACTTATGATATGATTTGCAATACATTTATGCATATTTAGTACCTGCTGCTGACTCGTAAAATGTTGCTACATCTGGCATTGCGATAGAACGTGTCACAACAACCACGTTTATTACCAATGTACTATAATAATATAGTTTCATCTCTAAATGGTTACATGCTACATAGTTGTTGCTAAGTTACACCACAGCAAATACACATATTTATCGGCAGCTGTCAACCAGTCTCCAAGTCGCTGCATGCGGTTACTCTCAGATTGAGCGCCTGTCTTTCCCCTCCCCGACCACAGGGAGGCGTCGCTAGTCGAATCCACCCTCGCCGCACGGCCCTGCCTTCCACCCTATAGCCACGTCCTGTGTGCATCTGTCTGTCTGCACTGCGACCACTGTCCTGAGGGTATACTCCCTCCCTCTCTCCCTGCATCCCTCCCTCCCTCCCTCCCTCTCTCTCCCTCTCTCTCTCTCTCTCTCTCTCTCGTGTGCTGTGATCGATATGAATGCGGAGGGAGAGAGGGGACCTGTCCGTCAAAGCTGCCGGTGGAAAATGAAGGCTGAGATGAAGGCGGCATGCTCTGTATATTAAAATGCCCAGACCCCCTTGGAGTGCTGGTGTTGGCGGTGGTGGTAGGGGGGATATCAATAAAAGACAGATAAGGCCAAGCGCCCAATGAGAGATGAGAGAAGTGTTGGGGAGCAGGGGGTGGAGTGACCAGGAAAATACAAACACGGTAAGTAGACGAAGCAACCGGAACACAGCGCCTCATGCAGGGCTAGCATGCGCGTAGAGCTAACGGTGTTACGTAATGGGTGGTGGGTGCTGGTGGCGGCGGGCGTGTCGGCAGCACCGCACCGATTTTCCACAGGAAGACGGAAGAGAGAGAGAGAAAAAAAATGGAGAAAGAAGAGAAAAGAGCCGAGGAGGGAGGAAGAGTGCGGAGCCGAAGTTAACGACTTTGCAGATTTCATTATAGAGATAGTTAACCCTGTTGACACTGAAGGAGGGCGCTCTCCTCTCTGGAGACGTCCGGTCCTCCCACCTCCACGCACAGAGACAGATGAGATCATTACGGCTATCAGCGCCACCGACATCCACAATTAGCACAGCTCCTTCTATAAGCCCCCCCTCTCACAACCCTGTTTTCGCCTGGCTTCCTCACTCTCTCTCTCTCTCTCTCTTTCTCTCTCTCTCTGTCTGTCTTATCATGACACCTCTCTGGCCTTGATTTGGAGGCAATTTGACTAAATAAAAGCCACGCTCAGCAAACCACTCTCGGCTTTGGCCCGACCCCGCTTGCCTGACCTTTCCCAACTCATTTAGAAGCCGTTTGCCTTTCTAGACACGCAACATGCTTTGGAGAGGAAAAGGTCTGTATTGGGATATGCAAAAGACACGGTGAGAATGGACAAACATGCACACAAACACACACACAAACTACAGCTACACACCTGTGAAGCAAACCGGACACTTAAAGGTGCCGCCCATGCCCTCGAAGCTGTGCTCGATCAGGTGGCACTGGAGCTTTGCCGGTGAGTCGAATGACTGACTGCAGAGCTTGCATTCGTGGTTCAATCCTTCTTCTGAAAGAGAATGAAAAAAAAAAAAAACAGAAACAAAAACAAAAACATAAAAATCTATAAGAGAATGAACGTCAGAGGTGCCCCCAAGGCATCAAGCCTTATTCTTCATTTCCCACCCTGCCTCACATTCAGTTGGACTTGAAATTGGTTCTGCTTGTGATTTTCAAGACATACAGGAGACAGAAACAATTATAATGCATGTTCTGTTCCCATCAGGTGTAAATTGGAAGACTAGTGGGTGTCCTAATTGCACAGACGAGGTCTTGCACTTTGAACACAGGAGAGTGTCGTCTTTTTAAATAACGCGCAAAAAGAATGTCTCTGCTTTAGGCAAATAATAGGCTGAACATGGGGGAAAATGTACTATGTGTCCTAGACGATAATATCAAAAATTGCTGAGGGTCATTTAACAATTATAAGACCTAATAATTAAATTATTGCAGTTTCTGCTCAGCCTCCATTTCCTGTTACTTAATTTTTAATCTTAGCATCTGGACTTGCATTTGCATTTTAGTTAGGGCTCAGTATTCACATGGCAATGTTTAAAAATTATTTCTAAGGTGATAGACAACTTTTTCAGGTATCCATGTCAATCGCCTGAGTATTAGAATTCCGAACGTGCCTTTCCCCAACATCAGACTACCTCTGCCAAGGCTATTGATGGCTCAAATAAATGGTGTGCGAGACCGCTCGCTCATTTGCTGCACAACGATCCGCTGACTCAGACATCCGTGGAACTGCCCTATCTCCGAGCGCATCAATAAAAGGCCTATGCACTCTTTCATAGGGCTGGGCCAGGGCTCTATCAAACCTCCTGCCAAACAGTATGCGGTGGAGGAGGGGGGGGAGGATGTGACTGCCTTGGACACCAGGCACACAAACACCCAATTCACCTAAACATCTGTGGCCATCTCTAGTCCTAAAGGATACAAGCAGAGAGTTATCAAATAGGCCACGGGCAAATCTGGCAACCCATCACCACTAAACAACAATACTTAGTGATGGAGCGGAATGGACATGGCGTGCTTCTGTACGTGGCCGACTCCCCACTTTATTCCCTGTTCACCCACTCACTAGCCGTATTTTTCCCCGTTTCCACTTCAACTGTTATTTGTTTATTCACATCTCAAAGCTGCACATTAAATAAATAGAGAAGCTGGCTCGCTCAGCTAAAACATTCAGTGCCACGACAACTGGCAAGCTTCTCCAACCAAAACATTTAAATAAAACGTGAAACACTTCACCATAACTTGGCAGTTCACAGGATGCTTCAAAGTATGGTATTGAACCGAAATAGATTCTCTCCATTGCTGAACCTACACACTGACTCTGAGTGAGAATGACAGTGGCAACTCAATGACCCCTGATATTGCAGAGAGAAGGGAACATCTCCCACAGCGCCAAGAGAAACAGAATAGCAGTATATCTGACCATGTTGGTCTAATATATTTCCACATGTTCGTTTAGTAAATGGTCCTTATAAGCAGATGGAGATGTACTTCACCCCTGGTTAAAGCATACAAAAAAACAGTTAGTGTGTCTCGCACGCTTGGAAAAACTTTCCGACACACCCTTATATCTTTTTAAAGAGCCGAAAGTTGATTATTCGTTTAACCTTCGCTCTCATCTGATGCTGGAAACAGCATGCACATAATAATAAGTCCATCTTACATCTATTTCAATTTTAATTTTTAATTGGCAACATTTAAATTATTACTTACATTTTTTGTAAGCTATTACTTTTTATTCAGTGACAAACAACCTCTCATTGCAATAAAGGTGAAATTAGTGAACCTAAATATAGAACGCTAATAAATACTGCTGCTTTAAAATGCTAATCGAAAATCTTTTCAGATTGACTTAGAGGTATCTGAACTCTGGTATGTATTTAGGGGCAGGTCTAGAAGCCAGTGAGGCAGAAGAGGTGGATGCGGTACATAATGTACAGTAATCATTCTGCTTGCCTGTGTACACAAAGGTTGGGCGTGCTGCAGAGTTCACAGATCAGCTCCTGTGCCAAATGGGCAGGCCCCGTTTGACCCTGGGGTGCACACTGGTCCCGTCAGAGACACAACTGTACACCTGCCTCTCTCACCTTGTGTGTGTGTGTGTGTGTGTGTGTGTGCGTGTGTGTGTGTGTGTGTGTGTGTGTGTGATCAGCTCACGTGCATGAGTACAAAAGTGGATGATGCCAGCTTTCATGGTTGCAAGGTGCATGGCTTTGGCTATGCTACAGTATGCACTGTGTAGGAGGGAAGTGTTTGTTTGTATGAGAGAGAGAAAGAGAGAGAGAGAGAGAGAGAGAGAGAGACACTGAGTACAGCTCTCTCTTGCCTCTTGCCTGCCCATAGCCCCACCACTGTGGCTGTACAGGGGCTGGGTTTATGAGGCAGTCTAACGGGTGGCTGGGATGGGGGCTCATGCTGGCAGGCTGTTTTTTAGTAAGAACCAAGGGAGGAAGTCAGCATGCTACCCCCCCATAGCGCTCTCATCGGGCTGAGGTCACTCCCCCACCCCCCCCTGGCCTTTCTCCTGGGCTGCCCAATCAGCTTGTTGCTGCACATGCCCCCACCCAACTGGATACTGTTACAGAGCCACAAGGGACTGTCAGCTCTCTCCCTCTCTCTCCCTCTCTCTCTCTCCCTCCCTCCCCAGAGTGCTTCTCTGCCATCACCACCCTGTCCTCCTGTCCTCCTAAGACAGAGATCCTTCAGAGGAGAAGTGCTCCTGTGCCTGCTCCCTATAAGCACACCTGACACTATCTGCATATCCACAGAGCCCAGGCTGCCTCCCGCTCATGGTTTATGTATTCCACAGCTCCTTAAAACACAAACGCCTAATATCCCACCCGTGTGGAGGAGGGAAGGGAGTGGGGAAGGGGGGGGGGAGAGAGGGAGAGAGAGAGAGAGAGAGAGAGACAGAGAGAGAGAGATTGTGAGGGGTAATGCCTACTATAAAAATAATATTATTTCTCCTCTCTGTTTACTTATTTATTTCCTCCCCCAGACAGTCTGGTGTGCTGTTGAAGGTTGTTTAGGACACCGGGGAGACACGGAAGTCCACTCTGTGTTGTCAGGTGAGCTACGCTAATGCAACAATGATTTGTGTGCTGCATGTAAAGAACTTCAATGCTCAGGCGAATGGTGGTTTGAACACACGTGATAAGGAAAGATATTGGTTTAAGGAGCATGTGTACATAGAAATGTTCCGGTATACAGTAAATGAAGGAGAGAAACTTGTTACATTCTGCTGATAGTGTGTACTTAAGTATGGCACAGGGCATTGCTTAATTAAAAACTCACCACATACTGCACACACACACACACACACATACCCTGTTAGAACAATTCTGCTGAGGAGCAACTTAAAATGAAAGGAAATTCAGGATCACTTTTAGCATTTGGCATTGGAACAGAAAAACCTCATAGTTAGATTTAGTCTCCTCTCTGGGGCATAGTGAATGATTCTCTAAAGCTCACTCTTAAAGGGACCCAAGCTGCCCGCGTCGCCACAGAACACTCTCACAAATGATATTAAGGACATCAATCAAGCCACTTCTACGCCGAGAGTAATGAGTAAACACGCAGGAGAAGCCATTGCAAATATTTTGGGGAGGAGAAAAGGTTTGTTTTGGACAAGGCACGTTGAAAACAAACATAAACACAGTCAAGAAAATCCCCTCAACTAAATCTGACAGGACTATGCGATGCGTCTCTCACAGTTTTATGAAATACATGTTCACCGTGATCCTGTGTGTTTGAGGAAAGCTGCCCTTTAGGCTAAAGCTAGCTTCCAATTCCACCACCTGTCTAATAACATTCATCCTGTTGTTGCCAATGTATGTCAATAAGCCAAAAAGAAGATTTGGTTTTCTGTGGACCCACTGTGGTACATACAGCAAGCTATGGGATTGTGGATGGTAGCAGTGCAGACAGCTTCAGGCCTGTAAACAGTAGGTGGGTTTACTTCTCTCTCCTCTCCACGGGAACTATCCATTAACAGATAATGGGGGAAAAATCAGAGTGATTAAGGCCCAGGGAATTATGGGTGAATACAAATTGACTCCACCTCCGTGCGTGCGTGTGTGTGTGTGTGTGCACGCTCTCCTGAGATAGAAGCACTGCTCATAAGGAACCACCTCATCAAGTACTATAAGGCCCATTAATGCCTGGAGAATGCAAAATATGGAGGTAGGGGGCTGGGTCGTGGAAGCGCACAGGGATGGACTCCCTCCGGACCGAGACTGATTGGAGAACGGGCGCCTGGGGTGAAACATTACTAATATCCATTTCCTTTCTTCTCTGTTTGAGACGGACAGAGCGAATGAGGTGCAAAAAGCAGAAATTAAAGTACAAGATTTAATCATCGCACCTTGGCAACTCACCCTCATTCTATCAAAAGACAGAGTGCGTTACATGGACAGTGATGAAAATTAGTCTAAAGACACCTAGCATAAAGAACAGAATATCTGCCATGAAATATGATAGCCGTGAGCTACAGTAGGCCCACGCTGGAGATCTCTCTGGATTGTAAAGTTAAGACAAGATGAGCTGACCAAACCAAAGACCCTATGTCAGTGTCCCGTGTCGTCATCACGGCCAATGTTCATGCAAACCACCAGAGAGCAGAGCAAAGGGAGCGGTGAGGGAAGCTTGTTGGCTGTGACATGACGGTGGTGGCCGATGCCCTCATACAGCGAGAGCAAGGGATTCTGGGGGAACATATCTCCCGGAGAATGTCAGCAAACTGGTTGGAGGCGCTAATCAGAGCAGGGCTAGGCCCCTGCTAAGATCAGCCACTCTTGCCTACATTACCTGTCTCACAGCTCCCTTGGCCACTGGGCCAGAGGTGGATAACACCAAACTGACAGCTTTTGTGTCGAGATAAACATGCGTAATGCTTGAATGGCCGCTACAAAAGGTGTAGCCAGCTAGAACACCTTTTGGAGTTCACAAACACAATGGGGGGGAAAAAAAACGTAAGGACATATTTCACCTCGCTTACTAAACCCCACTGAATAAATAAACTGTTTATTGAATATTTAACGTATTTACGTTATTTTGTTATTATTCTACGAAATAGCCAAAACTTAATCACTTACACAATATAAAAAATATACTGTATGTTGGCATTTAGTAAAGACTGTATGACAGTGATACCCTGCCAGTGTACAGTATGTGTTAAAAGCAGCATTTAGTTGTTTTCTATCTAGAACATTTTAACTGTAACAGATGAAACACACAATGGCTAAAACTCGGTCAAGTGAGCAGTGTGTAGGTCACAGAGGCTGAGGAAAATAAGAAAAAAATATATAATATGAGGGAAAAATCCTCAACAACAAAGGAGAGAGCCAAATACTTGTTAACGAGTGATGTGTGTAGGCGCTGCAGCTGGAGGCAGGTATGGAGGTCCATTGGGGACAAACAGTGCAGGCTGCTGAGATGGATTGCATGGAAGCAGAGGACCCCCTGCAGCCACACAAACACCATTCTGCAGTGAACTGCTCTAATTCACTCCAACCATGCCTATTCTAAACTGCCGGGCTCTTTCTTGTTAGAAGGAAATAAAGGTCAAGTGACTACAACCTGACTTTTCACAGAGCAAGAGAATATAGCGCTCCGTGAAAGCTGCCATGGAAACTTCCAGAGAGGAACACGAGAACAGCCAAATGGACATACAACTAGCTGACAAGGACGAGGAGAAAAGAGAGGTTTGTGTCTACGCACGATCTCTCTATTTAGGTGTCTCAATAGGAGCGAGTGGCCCCATACATAAGAAGGTAATTACGGGCACATGCCCGACTTTCCTCGCCCGGCCTCATTGTCAGGCCGAGGCATGTGGCTGTATGGGGTCTGCGGTCCACACAAAGGGAGCGGGGTTGTGGAGAGGCCCCTTGGCTGGGCTCGCGGCGTGGAACACTGTACAATTAGCCAGCCCCTGCGTTCTGCTGGCTTATAATTATCAGTGCTTGCCTTAATTGACTCCCTTAGCCTGGTGCACAGGGACCCCCGCTTGCACCACCACCCCAACACCCCTCAACCCCCGCCCCCCTTCCCCTCCGCTCGACGCAGGCCGCCTAGCGCCATGCCGAGCTCTCCAAAGTCATTTAGAAAAGCGCTCATATTTTCGACACAAAAAAAGGGGGGAACATTTGGTGAGAGAGAATTCATCATCAGGTGTCTAGAGGTTTTCCTTAATAGAAAAGGCGAGTCCCACTGAGCGCGCTCCGTGTAGCGGCCAGCCACGCATGCTCGGGACCAGCAAGCAGCCATTCGCAGCGGGCCGCGAGACATTAGCATAATTTTATATAACACAGGCGCCCGCACTGGAAATTTAATACATCTCAGCAAATACGAGACAGGCGTTTTGCATAATTTTTTTTCCCCTTCTCTCTCTCTCTCTCTCTCTCGTTTTCATGTTCACCCACCTAGCTTGCATCTCTTCCTTTCTATCAAATTTTCCACCCGACACGTCTCTCTCTCTCTCTCTCTCTCTCTCTCTCTCTCTCTCCTGTCTTGTCTTTGTCCTGCCTGCCTTTCTGTCTCGCTGCCACTATCCGGTGCCACCCACCCCCCCCAACCTGCCTCCCCAACCCCCATCGCCCCATGGTGCTGCTCTCACTAGGAGAGGGGAAGTTCATTACCTCAGCTAAATCAGAATTAGTCCCTTCATTTTGACGGGGCAAACTTCATTAGAAGGGCCCTTCCTTAATCCAGCAGGGAGGACTGATGAATCTACATGGGGCCCATAATTTGCTTCACACAGCACATTCAGCCACTTCCTTCACGCCGTTTGCCCCTTCCTCGTCTTCCTCTGTCTGGCTACGTGTTCTTATGGTTACATTTTTATTAGATCTACAGCAAAAAAAAAAAAGAAAAAAAAAAACGGAGAAAAGGAAAACACCTGCATATAATTAACTAATGGCAGCGGAGATGGTGTAAAGAATGAGTTATGCCGTTTGGAATGTCCCGTTCTCCCGACAGGCTTCAGGGCCTCTGGAACGGACTTGGCTGGCAGTCAAATACAAGGCTATGGGAGCACAGCCGCCAGAAGCCTGGCTCTTTCGGTCTTTCTACCCGTCAAAATGTGACTCTGCCATGAGTCTGTAGGTACTTTGTGTAGGCACTTTGTAGGACACCTTGCTGTGAGTAAGGAAGAATAGAAAAACGAGGGCAAGGAAGTCATTTCGTTCAGAGAATTAGCATCTAGGCTAGCAGAAAGCGGGAATACTATCATTCCTCACACACCTAACATTACGGCGTTGTGATAGC
The DNA here is from genome assembly GCA_027564755.1 of Amblyopsis hoosieri. NCBI lineage: Eukaryota > Metazoa > Chordata > Actinopteri > Percopsiformes > Amblyopsidae > Amblyopsis > Amblyopsis hoosieri. The sequence continues at coordinate 2,024,311 of JAODUE010000009.1, forward strand.
AACACACTGAGGCAGAACTAGTCCAGACCAGAACAACGACAGCCTGGATGGGGCGAGGGGGGGTGTAGATCCGGACAGAGAGCCCCTAACTGGCATTCCACAGCGCCTGGTGTCAAACAGATGTGTGGCTTGGCAGCAACGCTCCCCCACAAAACAGAGAGTCCACAGATTCTGGGGGGGGGAATGGGCAACGTTACACCCCCCTCTTCCCCCAGGCTGTGCCCTGTTTCCCCCCCTCCCCCAACCCCCTCCCTCATCACCACCACACAGGGGTCCCTGACGGGTAATCTCGTCCCTCGAATGTGAAACCTCCGACAGCGGTGCCCCGTGCGTTTACCCCCTGCCTGCATGGCTGATGGTTAAATTGGAATGGCGCACCCTGCTGGCACCCAGAGCTCTGAACAGACAGCAGCATGCACACGCTGCGATGCCCCCCCCCCCTTTCTGTCTAATATAGTGGACAAGCCTGCAATATCCATGTGCTGACACATGGCCATATGCACGCAGCACACAGGCATCACGCACACGCACACACACACACACACACACACACACACATGCGTGAAAGCTGCTCACGTGATCCATTTGCCCTCGTTTACATGAAGATTAAATATAGGATTCATGAACGGATAGACTGTGTCAGTGAGGGTGAACATTCAAATGCGCATCATCTGGGATATGACCCGGCTTGTGTGCTTTCTCACTGACTGCACCTGACTGTTGCCGTAGTGCTCATTGTGCGCTGCTGAAACCAAATCAAAGGACAGATGAGAGGGCAACATGTAAGAGAAACATGTTTGGTTCCCATATAGGATTTTTTTATCCATTTACATACTGTTAAGATTGTACCAATAATCACTGCTCTAATTTTAAACATGTTCGAAGGATGTTTGTTTTTATACAGTGGGATTTCCTAGGAGGCCTTTCCAGCTGTCCAAAGGCTACTTTTCCATCTATCTGTCTAGATTTCTCTTCAGTCAACTCTCTGAAGCACGCGTGTACGGACGAGACCACCCTTGAAATGCAGGGACGTCCCAAAATAGTCGGCTGGACCGGGAGGTGCGAAAGATCACTGCAGAGAAAGCCACAGAGGAACCCTCTGTCAAAGGCAGTGCTTTCAGGGGGCCAGGGTTGAGCGCAGGCCAGGGGGAGAGATCCGGAGACATGACATACATTTCATTACACTTAAACCAACTGTGGGTTCAACTCAGAGCCCAGGACTTCCACCGGCGTCTCAAAGGATGGAGTAAGCGGAGGTGGAGGAGAATGGCTTTTACAAAGAACACAATGGTTAGCTGGACAAAGGTAGATGGCTGGACTAATTGCTTGGGGCTTGAAGGAATATTTTGCTTAAATACTTTGATATAAAACTCAATTTAGTGACATGCGTAGCCCTGGAATAAAAGCCTCTGCTAAAGTATCTTAAAGGCCCTAGATGGTATAATAATGTAATTATTATAATTAGGAACAATACTATTAACAAATAAATATAAGTTTAATTCTATGTAGCCTTTCCTGTGTACAAATAATAGGCTCAAGAATTCAAATAAATATATTAAAAATAATGTCTGAGCAGTGGATATATTGGGATTACTCCCACCAGTAAGAGAAGCTCCACTTAAGAGGAGCACACAGTATTAAGAGGGCTCCATTCTCTCATTCTCCACTCCTTATAGCTTTTCTCCTCCTACCATCGTCAAGTGTTCACCGCCACTGACGCTACGCTCAGACAATCTTGGAGCTATCTTTCCAGGGAGAGCTCTTCTGGGTTCGAAGTAAGGCTACTTGTCCATTAAGACTGCCAGAGAGAGCTCTCGGAAAGCGAAAGGCCAGATAGCGGGAGAGGTCCGTGGGGAGCGTGCTTAGACTGGGGGCTGAGGTTAAAGGAGTGTACGCTTGCTGGATGGATGGATGGATGTACTGCAGTAGCCAACATACTGGGGTCAAAGGGAAACTGCAGCCTGAGTTGGCCTCCCAGGTGACTGGCCATTCGACCTCTGCTTGGATTCACTGAAGACAGTAACTAGAGCCTACTGATCATTACTCTGAAAGTCTACTGTCTTTAACACAAAGAAATACTGTTTATTTAAAAATTGCTTGGATAATTATTAAAAAGACTATGGAATTACTAAAAGTCTTCCTATTGCTTAACTGCTATGATGTCGAGGCTTTCGGTTATTCTATGAGCCCCGTTCTTGTATATAAATATACAGTATTAGTGACACATTCTTGCCATTTTGTTGCCAATCTCCTGCCAGCTGTCATTTATTTAGTAAGATCTTATAAACCTTCAAGCAGACTTGTGAAATGCCTTCAATCCCGCCAGTCGTCGCTTGATTCCCCCATTGAATTTGGGGGATTAACTGGGGGAAGAAGTGTCTCATATTTCTTAACCGGTTGCTACATCAGAGCGTATGAGAGCCTAGTATCTTCTGCTATTGTCCAGGGGAGGGAACCCTCACTCTACCCGTCAGCGCCTCTCCGCGTGGGACAGGAATGATTAAAACACACTGTGTCTGTGACTGACACACTCCCCACAGCTTCTGCAGGAGATGACACATCTCCGAGTCACGCAGAAAGCAACTCCTCTAATTTTAACTATGATACAACAGCGACCCTCTCTGTCAACCCAACCCTCCCCCCGCCACCAATTCCCCCAAACGAAAACGCTGGCATACTGCGATTCTTAACCACGACGAACGTGCTAACAACCAAACCAGAGGAACAAGTTTAAAAACAACAGTGGGAAGAGAGGAGACAAAAAGGGCTGAGGAGGCGCTATTTCCCCCCAGAGCACGCGAGCAGCAGGAGCCTGTGAGCTTGTGACAACACCTTCAAACATTTCTGTTACTTTCACAGAAATATCTGATGCCGGTGCTCCGACGCGATGCTTCCGCAGCAGTGCTGTCCCAGCACACCGTCAACTTGGCAAGCTCTGGATGCCGAAGGAACACACACACGCACACATACACACACAAAACCCAACAAGAAAAAAAACACATGCATGCGCGCACACACACTCCTAAATGACTATGTTTGACATTTGTCATGACAGGAGTGCAGTGAGAGGGGAAAGACGAGAGCACAGAGAGGTATAAGTGGAGGAGGAGGAGGAGGAGGAGGAATGGAAGAGGAGGAGGAGGAGGAGGAGGAGAAGGAGGGCCGAGCAGTGGTGGGAGGTGATCGATGTGTGAAAGAGTATGTGTGAAAAAATAATTCACCATTCTTCAGGGTTTGTTGTGCTCTACTCTACACACACACACACACACACACACACACACACAGGGCCGGGTTGAAGAAAGAGGGAGGGGGTTCCTGTTATTGTCGCGCCGTGTGAAGAACGCAGGGTCGCGTACTAAATGATTCACAGAAAATGGAATCTTTTACATTGGCGTCAGCAATTCAGCCAGGCGCCCTTGTGGGGGAATTCTTTTTGTGTGTTTTTATTGAAGTCTGCACTGAGCGCGCCCAAAAGCTCTGACAGGGGGCCCCCGCGGGCGCTTGTCTTCACCTCCAAATCATAAGATGGAGAGACGAAGCTCCCTCTGTGCTCTCAATTATACCCCTCAACACCCTCTCGCACACACACACACACACACACACACACACGCACAACCCTGCCCTCCCCAACCACACAAAAAAAATAAAACACAGGCAAAGAAGAAAAGCCTTCAGTAATACAGTCCCAGTGGAGGGTTCGCTCTGCGCTGGTGGAACAGCTGACAGGCTCGATCCGGCCGCCTTGTTCCCCGTGGCCTGTCAGAGTTGGTGCTACAGTGTGACGGTTAGTACCGCCTCTCCTGGGACATGCCTCCTACGCCTGCCCCCCCCCCCTGTGTCCCTCACATGACAGGCCCCTCCTCTGACCCATGGCAGCTCTGCGGCTTTGCCCCAATCACTGTTGCCGGCAGGGGGAGCTCTGGGTTGCGTGCCCCTCTTATACCCCCTCGATCCCCACCACGAGCCATGTCTCTTCACATCTCACAGTGGTTGGGGCACCCAATAGAAAGGGCCCTGGGCTGGTTCTGGGGATGTTGAGGGTGAATCTGGGGAGAGGGGGCGTATTGGGAGAGGGTCGGTGTAATTTAATCGGAGGGCACAGCTGTGCAAACAGGGGTATCGAGGAATTTCTGTCTGCTGATGGAATTGACTTTGCATGAATGGCCCCACTTTTCTCCCCAAAATGGGCCGTTTTGCACATGTCTCAATGAGCTGGGCTGTGATATCCCTGGTTTTCTCCCTTCTCTTCAGCAGAGAACACTGGACCTATAGCGCACAAGCTCGGGGAAGCTTGAGGCTTTGTTTCTTATTTTATTTTATTTCATTTTATTTTTTCCCGAGCTGTGAAATTCCCTCTCTCTGGCTGTCTCTGCTTAAGACCTCATCCAAGTCCTGCTGCCTGGCCTGTCAAAAGCAGCCTCATCCTCTGTAAAATGCCCAAACAAAATAAACCAGCAACCGCTGGCAAGGTCAGAGGGCAGCTGCTCTGGGTGCCTGGACTCTGGCGGGCCCTCTGATTGGTGGAAAGGGCATCGAGGAAAAGAAAAAAAAAAAAGAGAGAAGAAGAATCTTTTCAAAGTGAAATCTCCAGCTGATGGCTTAGAGCCCCCACAGTTTGTTTCTCTTGCTGCTGTCAGGAGTTTTGACCGAGCCATTTGGAAGGATTAAAAAAAGTAAAGCGGGAGAAAATAAATAAAAAAAGCTTGCATGCGCTGGAAGGGGCTGACTGATGGCTCCGGGACCCCTTGGAGGGTGATAAACCTTTGACCTTGACAGCCCCCTGCAGTGACCCCTGACCTCTGGCTTTGTGCCACAGCCGCGGTGAGATGGATGCGGGCATGAGAGTGACCACACCTCCGCTGGACAGCCCAAAACCAGCATCCTCTGACAGCCAAGACCATTCGACTACATCGGACATAACAGCCGTCAACACCACACGTACACAGACACAATAAATACATTCGATATGAAAATGTGCCAACACAATATGAAGAGATATCTACCGAGATAAAGATGAGCATGACAAGTGCTGAAAGGGATGCGGCATAGACAGACAGGACCTCGGCGAGGGCTCCTCGAGATCGATCAGCGGCATACATGTGGGCACTAAAAGGAGGCTGTGAAAGAGACGCCGTCGGCTCGCAAATGGATTAAGTTCCATTTTAAAAAGCACTCTGAAAAATGATCCGCGGCGTTATGTAAGAAATATGACTGTAAGTATAATTAAAGCGGTGGGTGCGTGGCGAGGAGGCACAATGGCACGTCGCACGGCATCGCTCTCTCTGCTCTGCGGTGGGCACCGGCTCCAAGGTCGCGCTGGTCCGCGCCACTCTTTTCTGCAGATCCATTTCCTCTCCCCGGGCGCTTCCCTCATGTTGTTGGCCCAGTGATTCAGTGCCTTGCATTAAGAGCAATTCACCTGCCTCCGGCGTCCCAGCGGCACGGCTCCCCTGGGGAAACCAGGTGGAGCGTAAAAAAGTTCCACATATGGTAAAGTCAAGCTGCTCGGTGGCTGCCGAGTGTCTGCTGTGGGGATGGGCTCCTAAAAGGCCCAGCTGGCACTTGGAAAAGGGCTTCTATATTACTACACCTCGGTGTCTGCTCGGGCTCCCCTTTGGAAAGGGTTGGCCGGCGCACATGACCAGCCATTTTAGATTTCTCCCCCCCTTTACCGCCTCCCCCCCACCTCATCCCCTCATCCCTCAGTCGTGTTCCCTCACCCCCCCCCCCCCACTCCCTCCCTCCCTCCCTCCTTCCAACCGGTTCTGTATCCAATTGAACATTTGGTCCTCCACTGCTGGTTAATCAAATTCCTCCATCTGGCCCCCCTATCCCCGTGGAACACAAAAGGTGCAGCCCGAGCGGCGGTCCAAGTGCATATTGGGAGGGAGGGAGGTAAGGTGGGTGGGTGTGTGTGTGTGTGTGTGTGTGGGGGGGGGGGTACAGAGACAGGGACTGCCTGCCTAGCTTACACAGCCCAGTCAACTAGATCAGGTATGAGAGCACCAGGCCAGGCCTGATCGTTTTGGGCAAACAGGAACAGCTTGGGACTAAGTACCAGAGCCCTGCTGTTCAGATGGAGCTCGGGGACACCAGTGGGATCTTATGACAGTAGGAGGATTTTATGAGCTAATACCTCCACATGCACTGTAGAATACAAAACAGATAGGCGGAGAACCGCCTTGAACCGGCCTCGCCTTGGTGATGTCGTTAAATCTCCGTGGCACCAGGGGGCACTGTGCTTGCAGAACACCGCCTTGGAGCAAGGAATACAACGCATCTTTGGTGAATACAGCAGTTGTCTTGTAGCGGTGCCATCTCCGCATCTGACTAACCCTCTCTCAGAACAGAGACGATAGCGTGTAAACCTCTCAAACACTTAAAGGGGAAGGACAAACGTCCTGTACAGCGTCGACCACTACAGTTCCTCGCTGGGGTTCCTCAGCTGCAGCAGAAGGACCCGTTCAGCTGTTCGCTGCTGCTACCGTGTGGTGGAGCACGGAGAGCCGAGGCGAGGTGAAGATGGGGGCATAAACTGTGACACAGACACAGAAACACATGGCGCCTCAAGTACCAACTCCACTCGCTCATAACATCTATTGTATGATTCCTATTCATGTCCAACCATCCCTTCCCCAGCCAGGTGGCAAAACATGTGTCAATAATTAAACTGCTTTTACATAACAGGATACAAGAACACAATGCAATTTGCTCCCCATATTTCATTGGGCCTTTATGAAAGCACATGAGAGAGTGTAATTAATCAAACCACTGGAATATGTGAACGGCAATTTCTACTTAATGGCACTTACAGGGATTGGGTCCCTTAAGCACCTCTTTCTACCAAACGAGCGGGATTCGTTTCCATCCCACGTAGTTCAGACAATAAAACTCGCCGTGGATGTTAAACAACACCCGTTCGACATTAGGAAGTCTGACAACACGATCCCGTGGTCCGGTTTCGAGACAACCATCAGCGTATCGTGTGTACTGTACGACACCGCCGGCTGCAAAGCAAAGTAAAAAAAAAAAAGAAAAATCAATACGGTTGGTCAGGCTGAGGACAATAGATAAAACAGTCTATATGTCCAAATGAATGGGTATGTCACTGTTATCTGCTCAAAAGTCCAAATGTACGAGGACATCTGACACCCATATATGTAGAAACATCTGACTACTGTATATGAGTTGGTGTACAGTTCTTCCTAATAATATTGATATGACCTCAAACCTGAGTATTAGTTCTGTATTCATTTAACCACAGGAGGCTAAGCAGCTTCCCTTTGAGGGACAGGAAGAGGATCATTGGCTGCTTTTAGTGGCTTTTCGAGAGGAGATGGTCCTAGTCTAAATGGCACCCATGTCCCTAAAAGTCTCTCTCTCTCTCTCTCTCTCTCTCTCTCTCTCTCTCTCTCTCTCTCTCTCTCTCTCTCTCTCTCTCTCTCTCTCTCCAAAGACTCCTCTAAGTGCAGCATCTTGTTTCAGTAATTCAGCCAGGGCAGAGACAGTGGAGAGATGGAAGTAATCGATTTCTCTCTCATTCGGTTCCTCCTAGACTTGCTATAAGGCCTCTTAGGGGAGTTCTGGACTATTGGACGGGACAATGTTATGGGAAAGAGTGTCATTGCGTTTAAGGTCATCGTCACACCAAGGTTTCATTTTAAGTGTATTTTTATTGGCCTGTGAAACAAAGTAGTCCAATAAACAATGCTGTTATTGTCTCTGTGTTTACGGACATCTAAGTACTGTATGGCCCTTCATTTGCTGAATATATCATTCTGAATAACAGAAAGGAATATTCCAGAGCCAAGAAACCAGGCCTTTAAAGGGTAGGTAAACCTTATTTCTATAAAAGACAGCAACACTAAATAATTCAGAGGAAATGTGTTGACTATTACTATTTACAGTACAGTGTTCTTTGAGCTTCAAATCATCAACCAAAGGGAAGAGTAGAAGAACAATCTAGGGAGAGGAACTGTAACAAATAGAAGAATTACAATATATTAAACATGACACACGACACACACTAGTGTTATGAACATCATTCATCTGTCTTAACCACACAGTATGGTTTTACTGTAAGCTTAAAAAACTGCAGTGAAAATACAGTACATCTTTCCAAGGCTAACAAGGCCTCGTGCATGTCTACTACAGTTTTGGCCCTTGCCTCAGAGGGGCCCCACATATCTTTTAGAAGGTTTGACCGGCTTTTCAATGTAGTTACACCCATCCCTTTAATTCCTTAATGGCAGTCAGCGTCCCAAAAGTTGCACTTTCTCGCATTTACATACAGTACAGGCCTAATTGAGATATTTCTGAACAGACCAATTAAAACAGCCATACAATTTCCTGCAGGGCTCACCAAGACGCATCCAAAATACAGACCAGTCTCGGGTGTCATTAAGACAGCAGTAGTAAAAACAAGACAAATGTATCTTATGTTTATTACCTCTTCAGGCTCTCTACCCAGAGGGCAGAATGAGACAGGAAGCTAGCAGAGGTCAACATCATCACCATTTACTGCTCCCTTGGAGTTAGACAGTACTAAGACATGCAGTTGGCAAATTCCATTGTGGGATCGTATATCACATTATCATACAGCCCCAAAGAACTAACCTTTGTTCAATTCCATTTGGTTCTAAAAGGAGAACAACTGTCTCACTGACAGACTCATCCAGTCACGGGCTCACTTGTTTGTCTTTCGGTCCTGTGACTGCTCTTGCTAAAGATGTGCTAGTCCAAAAATAAATCGTCGAGGGACACGTGGGCTCATTGAATTATACTGGGTAGAATAACGCATCATCTGGAGAGATTCGAGGTTCAATATCAAGCTGTGAGTCACAAACCAGAGTGTGTCTTGAAAATAATAAAGTATATCTTACGTGAGACACGTTGTGGTTAGCCAAATGCCGTCATTTTACAACAGCTTTCACATTAGGATACTTTGCACTACAGTGCCATTAACACTAAGAAATCCTGTAATGGAGTCAAATATTAGATTCAGATACTAATCTATTCCTGTGAATACACCTATCCTGGTTTCTTATAACACATACAAGACCGTACGTATTTTGTTTTCGCCTGTTATTCCAAGATGTCTGGTGACAGCTAATGAGTAGAATGATAAGGGAAACACAGTTACCAAGCAGAAATAATGCAATGAAGAACTCTCCAGGTGCTTTCAAAGCTCGTGCAGGGCAATATTTACCAGTTTCTGTGTAAAAACAGCTGCTAAAACAAGCAAAACATTAATGAATTAGTATGAGATGCAAGGAGAGAATGGACAAGAGAAAATCATAACTAAACGTCTTTTTTTATTTTTTTTTACCGTGGGGTGGAAAAGAGGGCAAAAAAAAGAAAGAAAGAAAGAAATAAAGAATAAAACAAAGAATGAAAATGAAAAAAGAATCTGCAACCCCCACCCCCCACCCCCCTTCCCTCCCTTGAGACCTCCCTTGATGCCAAGCATTCATCATCCAGCGTCTAATATCAGTTATTCTGTGGCTCCTCTGCTTACAGCAGAATTAATTTCTGCTTTAATTACTCTCATCGGCGGAATGCTGATGAAGGAGAGGGACGCGGCATTCTGGGACTCGGGCCTCATTCCGCTGCTTTAATTTGAATGAATTCCACCAGGAGACGCTGGCAAACAACTGGCAGCCGATCCCAGGGAGCCACCGTGGGACCGCGCAGAAGAGCTACAGCCATGGCCCCCACCAACCTAGCTACCCTGTGTGTGTGTGTGTGTGTGTTCACACCATCCATATGTTGTGCAAGCAGTCCAGCGCGTGCACCACTGTTGCACATGTGGTAAACATGTAAGTGAACAGAGGCATGTAAGGGGGAAATAATACAGAGAGAGAATGAGATGACTGTTGAGCGTACAGCTACGTAGTGCGGTGAGCTGCTGCCTGCCCACATACTGTACCCTGTGCAGCAGGCACGCACGTGCGCACATTAGCTAACAGGCTAAGACAAGAGAGACAAGTCGCAACATTATTTCATACGGAGACGGTCGGCACGAGTCGTAGGAAATATGAACTATGAACATCATCGTCGTCGACAGCAGCCTAGCGCTGACTAGCACATGTGGGTTTGAGAGAGCAAATCATTATTAGTCCGTATGATTATCGCAGATACGTCACGTCAAGATGCTCGACAAACCACAGTGCACGTATCATACCGATGGTATAAATAAGGAAGATATAGACGAACAATATTCTCCAGGTCTGTAGCCATGCTACAAATGAACACAAATGCAAGACAAAAAGGGGAGAAGGCACCCTTAATTGACTTATCTCCGAGCCAGCACGGTAGTTACAGAATGTAGCATATTGGATGACGATTGTGATTGATCGCGTGGGTCTGCCATACCGATCCGTTTGATTAAATGTAACCATGGCACTCACTTCCAGGTCCTAATGAAGTAGCAATTTGAGGACACGGCCCAAGCCAGACTGCTTTCAGACCCAAAACTCTATGTCTATGGCATGTTGGCTATGTGACGTTCCCACTGTAATACTCGAATAAAATACATAGAGAGAGTGGGAGAGATGATTTAAATTAGAACTGAGCTATATTGTAAAATTCCATAGTAAGATCCACTCCATGAAACCTATTGATAAAATATTAAACACATTATTTGCTCAATTTGGGTTCAATCTCAAATTTTTCCAAAACTGGGGATAAGAGACATGGAAATTCAATGAAATTCCTTTTACTTTGAGGCAATGTAGTAGTACTTTTGAGCACCACTTTATTTGCAAGTGCATTTGTCCAACTTAATGGTCCGAGCCTTGCGTGGCCCAGCCCACCAGAGGGTGTAGGATGGTAGGCGTGACCTCAGCGACCCTGAAACCTCTGGACAGGTGGGGCGACAGCAGCAAGCGTGCACCGTCCCATTTCTTGGCAGCGGTTCCGGCCTCTCCTCGACAGGGAGCTCAGGCTGTGATGAGCAGCTGGGTCGCAAACACTAAGCACATTAATATCGCCTTAATGATAATAATCATTATGGCATAAGCACCTTCCCCAACGTGGGAAGGCTCAGAGAATGTGCCAGGGTAGCACCGTCGTTAAGGTAAAAAACTGAGATGAAATGACTCTTTTTAATGGGCAGCAACTTACAGACGCCACAACCGCGCAGGCACTAATGCAGCAGCGCCATAATGAGATGCACTGCAAACATCAGGGAGACCTGCGATTCACCGGCACCAGCGTGAATGAATAAATAAAGTGTAGTCATACCGGAAGCCATACTGCAGCCTCCATCACTGATGTAAGTCACTTAGGCCAAATACAAGCAGTGTTGTAGATTCTTCAAACTGTAACAGTGTTATTGAGCTGAATTCCCTAGTTCAGTGATTTAACAGCCGAGAAGAATGTATGGGCATTTTATAAAATGTAAATTTAAATAATCACGGAAAAAAGATATACAATAAAACCAATTACAGTATAATTTGTGTTTCACGTTTTAAACCGTTCAAAGGTAGTCTTTGTAAAAGCCAGCTCACCATTCTCTCCCATCTCTATATGACCTGCTACAGTATGCATGCAGTTCTATCCACTCGCCTCATTTAGAATAACTGTCAGTGTTCACCTATCAAAGGCCATTATCTGTCTCATCCACGTTCATTATTGAAGCTAATGATCTGTTGTCCTCTCTGTTCCCCATTGAAGGCGGACTACATTAAAAGTCTCTTAGTAACTTAATTAGTAATTATAAATGTTAAAGATTAATCAGAGAGTGACTGGCTTAAGGTTCACGTCTCTAGGCAGCAGTGGGACAAATGGAGAGACAAAGAGACCACGTCACTACGACGGTCACACCAAACTGTGATGCCAGCAGTTGATCCTAGTCAAAAGCAAAGAATGGAAGTGTTATCGCTTTGCCACATATGCCACCTTTTCATGTTTTATTCACGAGGATACGCTTACACTGAGAAATCACTGAAAGCGGCCTTCATTTCCAAAGTTACCCTGTATTTCTGCTTGCCTAGAGAAACTACTGTATTTGGAGCTGCTGCAGTGGATATAACACTGTTACACAGAAAGCAGGGTGTAATATAGTAACCTATGATGCATTCAGCAGTCACATTATTTAACTCTAACAAGCTGGAAATAGATCCCCTCAATTAACTCCTAGGGTGTACACTAATTCCTTGCTAAATCTGAGCCTCCCTGACAACTCCACACCAGTAACACTGCGCACTCCGCTAAACATATAAGCAACATTAATGCTTTATAACTAATAAAGCTTTCATCCAGGGAGTTCCTGTGCGCTTTCCATTAATTGGGGGTGTGGAGGTGAGGGGATAAGGAACCGCCCAGGACCATCTTCCAGTTTTCCGGTGTGTGCTGACACTGAAGCTGGGGGGAGTCGGAGCTAATGTATCAACGAAGAAACTTTGTGGTGTGCTGAGTTGTGCAATGGCACAGATACGAGCTGGGGCTCTGATATGTTGTTGGAGCAATCATGATACTTTGATCTAGAAAACTATCAAAACGTACAGATTTGTTGAGCTGGCAGTATTTTCCCTGCATAATCTATCCCCTACTATTCAAGCAAAACCTAACACCAGCAGCCATTCAACCAAGTAGAACAGAACGTTTCACTAATTTTGCAAACAAAATGTGTTTGTTTTTCTTCTTTTTTTTTAAATTTCTACTGCGCTGCAAATGGTAATGAGTATCCATTTCGTGGCCGTGCCTGTTCTGTTTTAGAGGAGAAATGGCGGTGCTTCAACTGGGAGCAGGGAGTGCTATCACACAAGACACGCAGGTTGGGGTGATGGTAGGGGGCTGGCCTGTAGCCCACAGCACCTGAAACCTATTAGAGAGCTTTGGAACATTCCACAGGGTTCCTCCGCTTTGGCCAGAGGGCATCGTAAAAGGTCTTCACAGAGTGGCTCGGTGCTACCTAGACCGCTCCAACACATGCAAGGTGAAACGTGAAGGCTTACAGACTCAAGATGTACCACAACTGTGGGCTATTTTGCTACTACTATAAGAAGACAAATGTTTCGCATGCCTTTAAACGGGATTGGGGTCTGGACTGTCTGTCTAGAGGAATATATTATATTATAGTCACACACACACACACACACACACACACACAAACAAAACAAAAAAACTGTATGATTAAAACATTTACTGTTGGCAACCAAACCAAGACTTTTATCAACTTTCTATCAAATGGCGTGCCATCTGGATTTATAACAGTAGGGGCCCAATAGTGCTGTGACACAAAAAAGCGCAAACATACAAAAAAAAACCCTCGCAGAATCCTCTGCCAGATTTCCTAACGCTTCCCTTGTCTTCACCACCACCGCCTGCCTGTGTGTGTGTGTGCGTGCGCGCCGGCATTTTAGTGGTACCAAGGTCCGTCTCTTTGGCCGGGTCTGTGTCAGTGTCTCAGCGTTATGCTCGGCGGGTTTAGCTCTATGGGTGTCTGTGGCCTCTCCTCTGGCCGCCCGTGTCCATTTGCTCTGCGGGTATGGCAGGCCTGAGCTGACAGATGGCCGCCTCTCTCCACTCCGCTCCAGAGTAACACAGTAACTGGTTTTTCCTCAGTCGTTGACCTTGCCACAGCCAGCCAGCAATCCAGGCTGGCATTCCGCCTGTCGAACAGGAGGGTAATGAAGTCCAGCGCTGCTCACATGATTATTAAGGCTTTGACGCTGGGGGGCCTTTCTGCAATCCCCTCCTCCCCCCGATCCCCCCCATCCCCCCCCCACCCCCCGCCCATCTCATCTGCTGACCGCCACTCACACGATCAAAGTTTGGTGGGAGTAGTCGTTGGTTACATTGCACTTTCCGCCGCGCCTCGTAAAGGGAGAGCAGAACTTCTCGTTGTGATCGGTTGTTTGTTCCAGCTAATGTACCGCCCTCTACAGTATGCCTGTGAATACCACTCTGTGTTCCGTTGCACATGGCTGACTACTGCAGAGGTTTACAGTGTGTCACGTGCTGATATCAACATTTATTATTTGTAATCATTTGTAATCTTCTCCATGGTCTTTGTGGTACAGTATACTTGTATGCAGCTCTATCGGTGGAGAGGGGCGATGTGGCTCTTCAAAACCCACCAAACTACTGTACCGGCAGCCGACGGTGTCGGGTCAGCCACCCAGTTATACAAAGTAAGATCTGCTGAAGGTATCTGTCACATTTCCATTAGCGATGACAGCCCCTAAAAACCACGCAGCCCTTTGCAGCCCCGGCCGTCCCTCCCTGGCCACAGGCATCTCCAGGCACGCTTGGAACCCTGGGTCCCGCCGGGAACGCCAGGCTGGGATTTCAGAGGTGTGAGTTGCAGCTCTGACCTTTACCAAGGGCTGGATTGGTCTGTTTGCACGGCTCCCCTAAGCCCCCATCCAGTCAGACTGCTAAGCAACCCCACCGGGCAGGCCAGGTGTGGGCAGTGCGCATGCTCCCCTGGCCTGTGTGACATCTCAGAGCCCCCAGGGGTGGTGGAGTAATGCCGAGGTTAATTCTGATCATCTAGTATTTATGGGCCACTTCAGAACAAGGGTTGGCATTAACACTCTAAAGGAGACATCCCTCCTGTATATCAATAAAACATAGTCCGGAGAACAGTGAGAGTGCCTGCTTCGTTTCAGGTTGCTCGAGGTTCCAACTAGTCTTACATACAGTAGAAGATAGCTGAAATGATTATTACTGTAGCAGAAATACTGTATAATCCCGCTTTTATTATTTGATTGATGCTGTGACAGCTGATGTTGAGTTCAAGCTGCATAGGACAAATGTTTTAAGGTAATTGTCTAATTGTTATTGGAACCGGGTTAGACGTTTAGCACCATTTAACAGTTTAACATGGAGACCCTTGGATTTGCTGGTGTTCCTGTCAGTGTACCTTTACTGGTGGAAAAGAACTGGAAGTGCTGCTTTCTGCCTTACTCCATTGACAAAGCTAAGCATACAATGATTTCTGCAACTAGAGTTGAAAAAAAAGTTTCAGCTGAAAGTCAATAGAATGTGACAGCTCCAAAAACAAACCGCTGCCAATATGCCAAGTAATCTTAAATGCAGGTTAATTGGAAACATAATAATGGCATTTAATGGATCATTTTACTTCAAATTACCATGGTGACATCAGCCTACCAATTGCAATGCAGTAAGGGTCACCAAGTGTTCGCCCAGTGCTTGTACAAACAGGCCGTATGAACTGAGCCCATCAGATATTTTCTCACAAGTTGGCCTAGTCTGTGAGGTGTGGGGAAATGTCAAGAAAATCAATAGATAAGGACCACATCAGACTGAGCTTGTCTGGCCTAGCAACAGAGCATCCCCATGGTGATGTCAATTACATCTGCTTTACGACGACGACGACGACAAAGAAGAAGAAGAAGAAGAAGAAGAAAACAAAGAAGACGAAGAAGAGCATAGCAGACACTGCAAACACTGCCAGAGTAACACAAAGGAATTCGTAAGTAACCATTTATATATCCAGTCTGGCAGGCAGCAGAGCTGTGAAGTGAATGTGACAAACCTACAGATACCCATGTCATAGCAGCTCTCACCACTTTCTATTCTCCTCATGGACGTCACATTAGTCAGGCAGAGGGATAATGTAACGAGCAGGAAGGTGCACATAATTGCATATTAGCAGCAACACACTCGGATGCACGGGAGGTGACTGCACTAACGAACGGGAGAGGTGTTATTAATCACCAATTAATAAAAGCCGGGAGAAATCGCGCTTGGTATACGCTATACGCATGACTTGATTTTGTTTCCACTGGCTGGTCCATGCCTTTTCCCTTATTTATTTCAGAAGATCGATCCTGCTCCTGTGCCGTGTCGAGTATTTGGGGCTCTGACTCTGATCCAGCCCTCGTAGGATTCAAACAAGGAGCGTTGGCCATGTTTGTTAACAGATTACATGTGTACATGCCCTATAAATGAGTCCTAGAAACTAGGGGGGTGTGCGAGGGCACCATAAAATAACTAATAAATTGAGGATTACAAGGCAAAAATAATAAAAAACATAAAACAAGATGATATTCCGTTGTTCTGTTTATGCTCCATGAAAAAAGGGGGTCACTTAATGTACTGTAGTAGTAAATGTACTGCCACCAGGGGTGGAGGCAGTGACAGAGGCCGTGTAGTCCACACACAGTGGCCAAGCTGCTCCACGGGTCCTAAACAAGAGGATATGTGTCAAGAATAATTTGCAGCCCTTTAGACAACAACAAAGCAAGGCGTTTCGCTCCAAAAAACTGTTAGCGCGCACCTCCTGGTCTGTTGTACCGCTAACAGCCAAGTGTGTGTTGCCAGGTTGGGAGGTTATTATGAAAACGAGGGAAGCTAGATATTGGTAGAAGTCAGTGAGGGTGAGAGGCAGAGAGAAAGGGAGGGCGAGAGTCCTGAGAGTGGGAGGGAGTGGGTACGTAGAACGAGGGAGCAGGGAGGAGGATAAACTGGAGGAGGGCTAGAGGCCTCTCGCTCGCTCTCCTCTCCAGCTCGCTAACGGCCCACAGTGCCTGCTTCACACAGAGCGGCCAGCTGTACAGCAAATGTGCCTTTCCTTCTCCGCCCCCGAACCCTATCCACCCCTTCCCCCCATCCCCTCTGCCTGGGCTGACCAGGCCACCGGCTCCTCTCTGCGAGAGCAAGGCTCCTCCCTGACTTGGCTCGGGGCTCGGTGCTGTCACCAGCCCAATACAAATGTGTAGAGGTGACCCCGCAACAAACAAACAAAAAAACCTTTCTGGAATGCTTTGGGTTTGTTTGTTTACGATTGTCCTTCTGAAGCCTGCCACCTTGGCTGTTAGCCGCCTGGAAGCTGCAGGAGACCAGAATCAAATGGATATAGAGAGAGAGGAAAAAATGAAAAACCTTTTCTCTGTTAAAACCCTCGAAGACAGAACGCTTCAAAACATGTTAGGGCTCAGAAGCATCCTCCCAGGGACATTTGAAACAGTGTGCCCCCCCCCCCCTTCCCTTCCCTTCCATTCACGTGGCTCTAAATGTCATAGTTCAGAGCGGGGCCAAAGTGTGGCACTGGGATGGCACTGCACCCTGCTGGGTAAACCAAACGCGCTTTAGCGGCAATGAAAGACCTTCAAAGTTACAGTTAAAAAAAAAAAAAACATAAGAGAAGAGATACCTTTGTCAACTCGCGCTTATTTGAACATTTAGGACAAGAGAAGAGAGGTCGGCCGGATTGTCAGCCTTGAACACAGGTTTCAAATTTGAAACAAAGAATGACAGCAATACAACTATCTGATAGTGACTACAACAGCTGAAAGCTGTATAAATCTGTGCGTCTCTGGAGAAAAATCGGACACCCTCAATTCTGTAAGTGTGCCATGCCAAAAAAACTCTAAACTAAAGAGTGGCCAGCTGTCTTCTGGCCTGCTATTAAATTGCTCCTTGGATGGTGGCGATATCATTTTTTTCTCCATAGGAGTATCACACCAGGTCCCCAAACAGAGCGACCAGCTGTACAGCAAATGTGTACTGATCCATCTGGGCCCTAGCAGGCTGCGGCCTCCATCTTAAGACACGTGGGGCCATTCACAGGCTTGGCTTGGGCTGGTGGGCAGCACACCCTTCTGCAACCCACGGACGCCTAGCTCCCGCCCCTTTGATTTACCGCCATTAACATACTAAATGTCTAGGCACAGGAGCCCCGCATTCTGCCTGAAACGGCATTGTCCGCACCCAAGCATAATGTCCATGCATCAAAATGTACTGGCAGTTGGACAGAAGAGGCAGCCACACGCTCCTCCGTCCAACGAGAAGGTTTAGGGGAGGATGGGGGGGGTAGGGGTGCATGGCTTAGGGAGACTATATTGTATTACGCAGGCAGCTAAGATGGACTCGTCTGGGTGAGACAGGCTCGGGTTCTGTTGTTCCATACGCTTAGCACTATGGTTATGTCACGCCACTCCACTATATATAGAGTTATCAGTGTGAACTGCCACCACGGAGCAAGGCATGGATGAAAACAACACCCCTATGAATCCAGCGTCTGCTCCATTACCTACGCTAATAACGCTGACAGCTGAGCCGAGATGACCTCAGCCCCCAGTTTCCCCTCTCCTGTGCAGATGGCCATTAAAAGGAGAAAGTGTCCCCTTTTTTTTTCAGTAGAGAAGGTATTTAGAGCTTTTCCAAATGAGTACTTTTTTTTCCCTGTGTTTTTGGCCTGGATTGGCATTGCGGTAATTACATGCGGGTCCACATTTAACCGCATTCGCAACGACGGGCGCAAGGCCACGGCAAATACAGCCATTCAAAGGCGATGGGTAACACGCATTTATTGTACGTAACAAACATGCCATTGTACTCACACGGTTTTAAGTATAATTTTTCAGAACGTAATCACTAGGTTATCCCTTTAATATGACGCTCTGTTATTATAATTGCATATGCATTTCTTATGTTCTGATTGCGAGACAGAAAACCTGTCAAATGCATTTGACAGAACATGATGAAGCCATGATCACATTGAATATCAACAGATGGAATATCAGAAAAGTAAGACATCAGATGCTAACCAAATCATCTATCCTGTTATCTTAAGCTGTCTTCATTCCACTATTATGGGGGGAACTGTGTGTTTGTGTGGCTGAAACACATAAAGTAAGCAGTGGGGGGGGTTGTTTTCTACCCTCCCAGTGTGCTTCATGCCTGCCTTTGCGAGCAAAAGGACTTATGCTGGCATGGTACTGTATTAGGCACCCCCTGCAGAATAGTGGGAGAGCAGATCGCAAAGATGAATACAAAACACACACCTACACACACTCAGCCTGTCTCACTCCCTTGCACATACACCACTGCATCAAAATCACAAATCACATGCCTCTGATTGTTTATGCACAAACAGTGTGTCCCTGATAGAATTGCCTACCGGTCCTGATAGAATTGCCCACCGTGTTTAAATTCACCTGCGCCTAGAAGCGTGTCCCAAACAGAGAGGCGGTTTGGTTCCAGATCAATGAGTCTCTCCCCCACTGAAGACAACAGATAATGCAGTGTAATGAAAGAGCCGCCAAACGAGCTGAATAAATGAATGAATAAAGAAAGGTGAGACCAGAATTCAGACGCCTACTTACTGCAGGCAAGAAAACCTGTTTTCCAATTGTCTATTCTCCAACAATTATTCTGCCTGCATACAAATGACTATGAAAAGTGAAAATATTGGAAATGCGGTTAGTGTTTGGCTAACACTTTGTTTGGAGGAAAATATCTCTGTAAACTGCATTCATTTATTTTGATATTTATTTTATATAT
>JAODUE010000009.1:2043670-2061782 GCA_027564755.1 Amblyopsis hoosieri
TATAAAATATATATACAAAAAAATTATTTTAATATTATACCAATTAATATTTGTAGTACATCATACTACAGTATATTATAATAATGTTTGCAGGACATTATAGTATATATATATATATATATAGTATAGTACAGCACTGCAGTGCAGTTTAGTAGTTTAGGTAGTATTTAGATTCAAACAAATCTGTTTAATCTGAAATGCCCAGTAAGAGTATATTATAGTACATAAAGAATATAAAAATAATTTAAACACAAAATTCCTTTTGTACACATGCATATAGTCATAGTTTGCACCATTACGCTTATCACTGAAGTGATTGAATGTTTCCACTGGACCTCCAAGAATCTGCTCCAAATGCATGCACACTGGCATGCACACATGGTGATGTGATCAATATACATCTACGTCTGAATACATGGCCCATTCGCAGTGTCCACCAGTGATAGATGGAGAATTATACATATAAATAATAAAGTGCATATTTTTGTGAAACCATCAGTGACATTTGCTACAACAGACTACCCCGATACCACCGTTACCGCAGTAAAAGAAAACAGCGCAGTGCCCACCTGGTCGCCGTGGTGTATATTGCGGGGTTGCGCGGGGCTGAACGGGAGCGGTTGGCAGTAGTCTTTTGCCCGATTGGACATGTTGCTGTGGCGGGCAGTCTGGCCAGATGAGCAACGCACAGCAGTGTTTTTATACATGGAGGAGAAGGAGAGGACGGTTTTCCCAGCGAAACACACAGTGACAGTTTTATTTTATACACCATGGAAAGCTTGTGCCATACTGTACATGCGACCAGGCAGACGGCGGGGTCGGTCGGGTCATTGTGATGCTGACTGGGGCACACACAAAAATATCCCCCCCACCGCCCTGACCTGCTGTAGCGCCACCAGCTGGCCAAACTGCCTGCCGGCAAGTTGGGCTATTTTGGCCTTTTTCAAATATGTACATAAGCATTGTATTTATGTTAACGTGAATATGTTTCACTCCAATTGTAAGCCCCACATTTATCATATAGCATGCATACACTACATGCATATATCGACCTAATACTGTGGGAATCGTTTTTCATATATTTCCAAATGTCCAATATGAAGAAATATCGTGTAAGGCTAAGACCAACATATTAGTAAAAAGAGTCTTACCCAGCATGTGGTTGGCCACATGGACCTGGATGTCCCATTCATTATAGAAGACCATCTGACATTTGATGCACTGGTATGTTTTCTTCTGTACAAGAGGGTGAAAAGGGTGTGGTGTCAAATTCTCACAGTGTGAACTATCCTCACAGTTCTACCATGTCGAAGCAGAAGTAAGCATAACACCGCAGCTTTGACGGTATTTCACTGTTACTGTTTGTACATACACTTATTAACTGTATGTCAAAGTACTGTCTAATAACAGAGAGCAGTAGTAAATGATAAAAACTACCTCTTCAGTTTGGGAGGGGCTCGCCCTGGGCATGGGAGACACCTGAGGGGTTCTGAGCTGCCCATTGTTGCTCTCGCCTGCCTGCTCCTGGTGCACCGTCTGGATGTGGTTCTGCAGCTCTGCCTCAGACTCGAACTTCACATTGCAGCTGGAGCACCGCGTCTTGGCGGCGGACGTTGACGATGTCGAGGAGGACGAGGAAGACGAAGAGGCAGGTTTGCCTTTCCCCTCGCCGGGACTGCTGTCACCCTGAACCCACGGAGCTGTGGCGGTCGCGGGAGTGGTTGCCCCACTTGGCTGCTGCTGCAGCTGTCTTCCTCCATTCACCGTGGGGCTAGAGCTCTTGGAGCCGGCCGCTGCCACACAGGAAGCGCAGAGGCCATACGGCAACCCGTTGATGTCAAGCTTCACCAGGTCTTGCTTGGAGCGGAAGTCTTTTAGACATGACGCGCACTTGAAGAGCTTCTGAACCTGGTGGTGATGATGCTGGTTGTGTGAGATGGCCGTGTTGCGGCCAATGGGGTGGTTTGTTGACATGGTGCCTGTCTTTTGCATGTGGAAGGTCCCATGGATCTTGAGCTCCAGCGTGGAGGTGACCGTCTGCATGCACACAACACAGCGGAAACCTGTCAGGGAGTTCCTCAGGTCGGGGTGCATCTGGCAATGCTCCAGGAAGTCCTCTTCACTGTGCAGAGGCATCTTGCATATGCGACAGCTTCCAGTATCTAGGCTCTTGCTATGGGTCACTTTGTGTTCAGTCAGGGTGAGCAGTGAGGGGAAACGCTCGCCGCAGATGGGACACATGTAGTGTTTGACGGGCCCTAGGTGGGTCTGCATGTGTTCCCTCAGCCCAGCCTCGGAGAAGAAAGTGCGGGAGCAGACATTACACTTGTGGTTGCCCTTGATCATATCTGCCTTCCTCTTCATCATGGCACTCTCTCCAGGGCGAATATTATGGTCCCTCAGCTGATGGTTGGTAAGGAGGGACTCCATTGTGTAAGAAGCCCCGCAGATGTCACAGCTATACATCGGGTCTGCGGTGTCCACCTCTTCCTCACTTCCATCGTGGCTGTTTTGAGATTCCACCACAGACCCCGCCGCGACTCCCGACCCGTGACTGTTGGTCAGGAGGCCTTGTAACTCGGCATCTTCTTTAGCCTGGCCATCGCCACCTCCTACTGTTGCTCCATTGGCGCCGCAGTTCTGCGCTTTGCCCTCAAACACGCAGTGCTTTTCCCTCAGGTGCTTCTCCAGCAGGACAATGGCGTGGAAGGCCTTGCTGCAGAAACGGCAGTTGTACTTCTTGCTGTGTGTTGTAATGTGGCACTGCAGCTCCACTTCTGTCCCAAAGGACTCCCCGCAAAAGATGCAGCGGTGGGCGCGCCCCTGGTTTTCCAGGTGGCTGTGTTTGACGTGCAGCTGCAGGTCTGTCTCGTGCCTGAAGTCCCAGTTACAGGACGTGCAGCGGTACACCTTCTTCTCGTTGCTGTGCTTCACAGCCAGGTGGAGCTGGGTGGACACCTTCGAGTCGAACACTTCCTGGCACAGGGTGCATCGGAAAAACACGAAGGTGTGCATGTCAAGCAGGTGCTTCTGAAGGTCGTCCACCGAGGTGAACTGCTTGTCACAGCTCTCACAGATGTAGTAAGTGGAGGTAATCGTGAAATGGACAGTCACATGCTTTAGCAGGGACTCTTGGTTTGGGAACTCTTTGTTGCACTGTGGACAGGTGAGCTGAGGCTGTAGGCCATCCAGATGGGTTTTCAGGTGAGTCTGGAATAGGTCCAGGCTGGTATACTTGGCCCCACACTGGTTACAAATAAACTCACTGGTATTTCGAGAGGTCGAGCTGCCTTGTTTCACTAGGGCAGTTTGTTCAACAGATATCGGAGAGGAGGGACTGAGGGTGCGCATGGATTTCTTTCCATTGTTGATGTAGTTCAGCGCCAGTGGAATGTTCTTGTGATTTTCCTTGATGTGTTTGTTGAGCTTCAGGACACTGTTGAATATGGGGGAGTTGGTGCAGTATGAACAGGAGTACACTTCCACAATGGGCTCTTTGGGAGTTACGGCCAGGGGTGAGTCAAAGCGGAGGCTTCCGCCGTCACAGTGAGTCTGGCGGACATGTTCCTCCAACGTGGTCTCCGTCAAGAAACCCATGAAGCACTGGGGGCAGAAGAAGGCATTGCTCTCCTTGGCCACCGGGCTGGGGAAACCATGTGAGCAGCGTATGTGCTCCTGGAGGGCATTTAAGTCGCCCATCACCTCAGGGCAGAAGTTACACTGAAGCAGAGCATCGGGCAGGCTGGCTAGCAGGGCAACGTGGTCCTCCACATTATGGACTTGCTTTAAGTGCTCGTTCAGGTTGAATAAAGAGGGAAGTACCTCCAAGCAAAACTGGCAAGTATGAGCTTGCTCTGGTTTGTCCAGGTGCATGGTTCGCAGGTGAATCTGCAACACAGCCAGACTGGAAAAGACCTGCTTGTTGCAGTAAATGCAACTGTAGGAAATCTTGGGCTGCTTTAAGGAACGCCCTCCCATGTCGGATGCATGTTGGGCCGTTCTCTTCCGCCTGCCTCGTGTCTTGGGCACCGGTGGGGCTGTCTCCACCATGGTGGAGCTGTCAACGGACAGGTTGGAGTCGGGTGTGGTGCTCGAGACCGAGGTGTAGCCCACTGTTAGCAAAGAGGGGCTGTTACTATGGTTACTCGACTCTGGCAGCTGGTGGATGTCCATGTGAGCGTACAGGTCCTCGACGGACAGGAAGTGCTCAGAGCAGATAGCGCAGGCGTGGCCCTTCCTGTCGCGGCTGTGGGCCTGATCGATGTGCGTGAGCAGGGCGCCCTCGTCACTGAAGGGCTCGTGGCAGTAGATGCACTGCAAGGTAGCACCGAGACCCCCGTCCTCCGACGGAGAGCACTCGGGGTGGCACTCGGCGATGTGCCTCTGGAGCTCCTCGGGCACGTCGAAGCCCTCCTCACAGCGGCTGCATTTCCGCGTCTCCTTCAATTTCCACTCGTCGGCCCTGGAGAGGCCGGCGCCGCCGTCTTTGCCCCGCTCGTGCACCTGCATGTGGCCGTGCAGGGAGCTGGAGGACAGGAAGCCCCGGCGACACACGGGGCACTTGTGGGGCTTGTTGGAGGCGTGCGTCTTCATGTGGATCTTCAGGTGGTCGCTGCGGGAGAAGGCGGAGTCACACTCGCCGCAGTGGTACTTCTTGTCGCCCGTGTGGAGCTTGACGTGGCGGTCGCGGCTGCGCTTGTGCTTGAACAGGCGGCTGCAGAAGGTGCAGCTGAACGGGAGCTTGTCGCCGTGGCTCTGCTCGTGGCGCTTCAGAAAGCTCAGGCGGCTGAAGGACTTGTCACAGAACTGGCATGGATACGGCAGCCCGGGGCCTCCTTCCTCCTCGCCGAAGTCATAGTCCTCGCAGTGTCCCGGAGAGGCCTGGTCCTTGCTGGATGGAGACGACGCAGGCCAAGAGCACGAAGGGTCATCCTCGATATCCACACCGTCTGCAGCGGAGACAGAACAAGGGAAGGAGAGGGTGCAATGGGAGCGTGAAAGTGGAAGAGGAAAGAAGGTGTGTGGGGGAGGGAGGGGGGGTAGAGGTGTTTTGTCAGATTATATTTGGCATTTATTTATCTTCACTCTGTCGAGTACTAAAGGTGGGCAGTCGCAGTGTTAATCACCATGGTGATTATAAGGTAGCTGTGTATTAATTTACATTTCCGTTTTGCAACTTAGACCATTCGCTTCCTCTCTCGAAACAATACCTCTCCTTAGGTGTTATCGAAAAAGTTACATTTCAATATGCAATCCAAAGTATAATTAGAGAAAGGGAAAAGTGAAAATACTTTCACTACAATTAACCTTGTATGTGGCCATGTAATGGGTTAGCCCACTGTGACTCAAAATGCAATCTCTTTGACATTTAAAGCCAACACAAGCCAATGGGTGTGCTTAAAGATGTGAGCCTGGCATGAGGTAAATTAGAGCATTTCTATTATAGTTGAAGAATTACAAAAATCGTGGGTTTTTGTAAAAAAAAAAAAAAAGAAAAAAAAAGAGGCCTTGAAATTACCTTAAGATAAGGGAAAATGAGCACGGAAAACCAGGCTACATGAGAGCATTAAACATGTGATTTAAACCACAGCTATGCCTCTAGGACTCGCTTCGGTCCAAAGTGGATGATTTTTATGAAACATGGGCTTGACAGCACATGAGTCAATGCATATCACATTAGAGACTACGCAGCTTTATCATATTCGTCAGTGCGGTCCGAGTTAAGCCACAAGGCAGCCAATACAGGATGGTGAATGTGAGGGTTGGGGGTCATTTGTTGCGAAGGAAGGGGGGGGCAGAGAACGAGGGTGGGGGCAAGGAGGGAGCAAGGAAACGGATAGATAAACGATCTCTCCCAAGGACAAGCAGGTGCAGGGACTAACCACAGAGCATCAGACATCCGAGGATACACGCCCATTCCTATTACAACTACTTTCATGTTTTCCCATTCAAATCAACCTGGTTGCCGACATTCCATTCTACTGTACAACGATATGAATGGGAAAACACAGAGCGCCACTTTCCAAAGGTTCAAAAGGTTAGACACCATGTCTTCCCACTGCCGAAGTCTAAGTGCTGTGAACTTCCTTACCTAAATAAAACAACGTAACCCCAGCCCTTAACGAAGAAGAAAAAAAAAACATGTCAAAAGGCCAGAACTTGGTGCGAGAAAAACAAGAGGAAACGGCAAAGATTTATTGGGGAGGGGAGGGGGGGTTAGTGAAGGAAAAGCAAGCTCTTTCCAGCATCCAGCCTCTGTTTACTCCTTCAGCTGACAAATCCAACTGTCTCCCTCGCTCTCCCTGTGTTGTTTTTGCTGGGAGATCTGCCCTTTGTCAGGATAACATGCCCTCTCAGAGCACTTACCCCCATCAGGGCCTATCTTCAGGAAACAGATGGGATCGGAGGCCATTCCCCTGCCCCTCTAAACTGCTGAAAGCGGCACATTGAGAGCCCACCTCCACAGCGCAGGCCCTCACGGAAATCTCCCACCCCTGGCACGGATCCCACTCTACATACACATCTCACCCAAGAAGCGAACCTTGCCTTATTCCTGCTTTCTCTTTGTTGATCCTCTCTGGCTCTCTCTCTCTCTCTCTTTCTCTCTCTCTCTCTCTCTCTCTCTCTCTGTTGTTGTGGTTGCAGGGAAGATGGGTGACTCAGTTGTATGCCCTCCTCCACAGAGGGGGTGGAACTGCCTTCTCTCACACAGCCTCTCAGGGTGTGCGAGAATGATGACCCCGGCCAATGCCTTACAGTCAAACATATTGGCGCGGAGACAGTGGCATGAAAACAAACCAACAAATGTGGCCTGCATACATGGCTAAATTAAATTTTACGGACTTAAATGAGGATGCTTTTGCCTCGAGACGTCGCTAAGATGTCAAGAAATCTTCCCGTTTGCGTGAAAAGTTGATTTATATAATTTATTTAATCCCTTTGTTCCAACAGGGCACATATATGACATCATGACTCCAGGGCATGTGTGCTAATGTATGAGTCGCTGCTTGAGTACGAGTGGTAAATGTAAAACAGTGTCCAGTCATTAAATAAATAAGTGTTAAATGTATATAATCTATGCACGCTACACTCATAGGAATCAACGTATCCACTCAGGCTTTGCCGTTCCACCTACTGTAGGCCAACATGTTTATCCCTGTTGTCCACAGGAGATGATTCACTCAAAGGGGCGAATGTCTTCCTGAGAAACACTGACGTCAACATTTGAATATCCATTCCTGAGCACTAGTGAGTAGGCTCTTCAACACAGGTAGGAGCCACAGGCACGCACGCATGATCATTTGTTCGCACGTATTTCCACAGTCCCACAACGAGACGCATGTAGAGTAAACACAGAGACACATGTTCAGGACGTGTGTGTGAACGACGACAGATGAAAGCGACGGCTTCCCTTGTGAGATGTCAAGAGGGAAAGAGAGACAGGCTTGTTTTTGTTTTTTTTCTCACTCCCTCCCTCCTTCACCCAGACAAGCTATATGCCCAGGCCTCCGCAGCCTGAGTAAATAAAAGATCGGCCCTACTTCCCCGTCTCTCGGGCCGGGGCGCTGTGCACGCCAGCACTCTCTGTGCCGCTGCCAAAGGGGATGCTGGGGCTTGAAAAACTACACCCTGCAGCTGAAGGGCTGTCTTTGTTGCTGTGCCAAGGCCTTCCTGAGCATCCTCCAGCCAACAGCCTGTCACGTCCTGGGAGGAAGACCTCCATCTTAGGCCCCGTCCCTCTCTGGGAGTTTTCTCTCCCCAGCATCAACCACCCCCTTTAAAGGTCTTCTATATGGAACAAAACAACTCATTTGCAGCGCTGTTCAAACAAGGCGCAGCTTGAAATCTCTTTGACATCTGGTAAATCATAATCGCTAGTAAGAGAGTGGTTTAGCACATTTGTATGTACAAATACTGTATGTATGTGTAAATAACTAAATAAAAACGACTAAAACGAAGGGAAACTTGGGCAAATAGCTGTTTCGGAGTGTCTCTAAGTATGTGATGTTAACAATAGATAGTCTGATATTGAAGTGCACTGTATTTAATAAGATATTCCAAAATGTTAAGTGCCAGTTTAGTCTACAGCAGTCTATACTGCTCTCTGTGTTCTCCCCTGCCAGCCAGAAGCATCTCTAGAGGCTCCAAGTGCCACTGCATCTATGTTCACTTTTAGCACCTTCTCCCTGAGTAAATACTCCTGGATAAATAAGACCCTCAGTGTCAGACGGAACACCCCTTCAAAATAAATACATAAATACAAACATTAGTAAAATAAATAACACATTTAACATTATTACGACAATCGTGTTAATATATTAAAGGTGTGTCTGTGTGTGTGTGTGTGTGTGGGGGGGATTTTAATTTGTATGTATTCATCTAATTCAATTATTTAGAGAAATTACTAAATTATATGTGTATCAAATGTACAATTAACAGCGGTGTATCCCCCTAAATAACGTATGCCATTAAAATGTAGGACTCAAAAAGAGGTACATTACTGTACACAATTTAACATAATTGTTAGACCCCAGTTAGGCCAACTGTTTTCCTGAATCCAGTTACAACAGTAAAAAAAAAGAAGAAAGAAAATAAAACTCATGTATAATGGCGATAATTCACTACTGGAGCCAATTGCTCCCTGACTGAGGACCCTTAGAGGAGTTCAGGTTAGCTTATCACTGCCTGACAGCAACACAAAACATCTTTTCCATTTTAGAGAAGCCAAACTGTTATGCGGCTCCAGGACTTATCTTATCAGGTGAGTGATTTAGCTAGCAGCCACAGCTACAGCTAGCTACATGTAGACTTTGTTCACAATCCATTGTAGTGAGGTACTGGAAGCCTGCGCATTCAGCTGCCAAGCACTATCTTTTTGTGTGCTTTAGATCTGCACATGTTGGTTGTCATCAGAGATGTGTGTTTGTGTGTATTTGTGGCACATTGGGGATTGGGGATTTATTGAATAAACAAAAAGCTGACAACTTGTCTGATGTAACACCATGACCCCTCTTCGTATTCAGAGAGGGGGGTCTTTTTACAGTTACTGGGGAAAGTAGTGAGCCAATCCCATGAGACTTTGCATGTGTCATCTTGAAGCATTTTTCTATTCTAATGTACAAATAGTAATGTGTTTGAAAAACACAATATCATGTATGACACAGTGCATGACACAACCACTTAAGATCTAATAGAAGGTGGCAAGAGAGGATTTATATGAGCTAACACTCCAATCTATCACACTGACAAAAAAAACGGGGCTTCAATTGTATGAGGCTAATTCCAGTTCTTCTCAGATGGCTGCATCATTCAGTTGACTCGGGGCCCCATACAGAGCTACTGGAGGAGGCGCAGGCCTCAGACATTACATCCCAGTTTTAAGGACATCACATCGAGTCAAAATGGTGAATGGAGAACACTCTGGGTAGCTCACAAATGCTGTGCCAGGTGGCCAGGCTTGGCTGCTCCAGCCTCAGACCGTTCAACTGCAACTGGTTCACACCACCACATAAACAACCAATGTACCAGAAGATGGATGGAACACAACGAGAGGAGGTGCCTCTTGTCTACTTCATTCTGTACAAAATATATTTTATTTATTTTACTCTCCTCCCTCCCTCCCTCTCCTCTCTCCCTCTCCTCCCTCCCTCCCTCTCCTCTCTCCCTCCATCTCTCTCTCTCTCTCTCTCTCTCTTAGCAAACACAATATGTTTTTACACATCACTGAGAAATGTCAAGCCCCAATCGCCCCCTGCTATAGATCAATCAAATCTGCTACGCTACAGGAGTCAAAAGGGGGTGGCGGGTGGGGGGATCGGGGGTGTTAGGGGAATGTGGTGTAGGTTAAAACGCACACACACACACACACACACACACACACACACACACACACACAGAGGATGCTACTGGACAAAGTAGAAAAATGGGAAAATAGAAATAAGGTTTTGCTGCCTGGGGT
Organism: Amblyopsis hoosieri; assembly: GCA_027564755.1. Lineage (NCBI taxonomy): Eukaryota > Metazoa > Chordata > Actinopteri > Percopsiformes > Amblyopsidae > Amblyopsis > Amblyopsis hoosieri. The sequence continues at coordinate 2,053,629 of JAODUE010000009.1, forward strand.
GTCGCGCCTCACAGTGACGTGCCTTATCACCACAGAACATTCCCCCTCATAGACAGACGTTCACACAGACGTACACACACGTGGCAACCATAAAACGTGGGCCGCGGGGGAATCTTTTTTTTGTTCTCAGGACCCGACATCAAGCGCGGTGCGGCTGTCCATTACGCTGGCTCTCTCGCGGCCCCCACGTCTCTCAACCGCGGTGGAAAGCGGTAAACTGTCAACTACTTTGTCCACATTACCCACGTCCCCCATCTCAGACAGGACCACTTGGTCACTGTCCCAGAAATCACTGCGCCCCAGTGGCGTCCCAGGAAGGTTAGACAAATGGAGGACCAAAGGAGTGAAAGTAGGGCAGCCAGTCATCCTTTACTAGGCCCTTTCTTGCCATGAGAGTGAGACAGAGGGAAAAAAATTAGTTATTAGAGAGCTTGGCCTCACAACCCACAACCTACCCACACACACACACACAAATGAACGGAAGAAAAAAACTAAAATCAACGTGTAAATATAGTTTTTAACGCATGAAGCTAACGTCTGTCCAACATGGGGGAAGTGGCAGCATTTGCCTCATTGTGTTCCCTGCGGAAATCTGTGGCGCATACCAGCCCATAATAACGACTTTTAAACCCTCCCAGTATGCCAGAGATGACATAGTGTCCTCATAGGCAATGTGTTGTTTCTCCCATCGCCTGTAAGGCGCTGAGGTCACCAGACACACACACACACACACACACACAGGCGTCATGCTGCATGGAGTATCATGGGCGTGCAGCTGGGCGGAAGGACAGGTGACCGTGTCAGGTAGGCGAGGGCACAAACAGGAAGGAGCTCCTCCCCAGGCTTTGGCACGCCTGACGGACACACTGGGCTTCCTGCTAGCAAGGAGGAGGACAGTCTGTCCACCCAGCAGGACCCTTCAGCTGCACTCACTCTGAAGGGGGGCAGGCCTGGCCTGGCCTGGCTGGGCTGGGCAAGACTAGGTTGGGTTGGGCTAGGCTAGGCTATGCTAGGTTGGGCTGGGCTAGGCTAGCTCGGGTTGGGCTACCCTGCTAAAAAATCCATCATAAACCAGCATGATTTCCATGCTGGTTCATACTGGTTAGTGCTGGTGTAGTGCTGGTCCAGGCTGGTTCATACTGGTTAGTGCTGGGGTACTGCTGGTCTAGCTGGTATACCAGCACACCAGAAACCAGCATGGGATGCTGGTACACCAGAAAACAGCATGGTATACCGGGGTACCAGCCAACCAGCATTCCATACTGGTTCCAGCATGCAAAACATACCTATTCTGGTGACCAGCAATGCTGGATTTTTTAGCAGGGTAGGCTAGGCTGGGCTGAACTTGGCTAGGTTGGGCTAGGCTAGGCTGGGTTATGTTAAGTTTGGTTAGGCAAGGCAAGGCTAGGCTAGGCTTGACTAGGCTAGAACTGGGCTAGGCTGGGCTGGGTTGGGTTGGGTTGGGTTGGGTTGTTTAGGCTAGGCTAGGCTAGGCTAGGTTGGGCTGGGCTGGGCTGAGCTGGGCTGAGCTGGGCTGGGTTGGTCTAGGCTAGGCTAGGCTAGGTTGGGCTAGGCTAGGCTGGGCTAGACTAGGCTGGGCTGGGTTGGGCTGGGCTAGGGTGGGCTAGGCTAGATTGAGTTGGGCTGGTCTCATTAGGCAGGAGAGACTGCATGCGTATGTGTGCGTGTGCGCGTGCACTCCCTCTACACTGCAGAAGACTAGCCAGAGGGCCCCATGGACAGCCCGCCCACTCAGCCAATGTGAGAGACGCTGCAGTTGGTGTGGTCTGCCACTAGCGTGTACATCGTCTCATGTTTAGTTTATGCGAGTTTACTTTTGGAGGCTGCTTTCTTTTTCTCCTGCTCTTAGTTACTTGTGGAAATTTGATTTATGTTATCAAGTTGGGGAAAAAAAGTATGCCACTGCAGAAATATTCTGAGTTACAGTGTGGTTGCTTCATTAAAATAGGGTTTGCTCTGCAAGATTCAAGAGGGACTATCCATTACTTAAAACTAGGCAGAGCACTCACCGAATATGGAAAAAGGGCTAATTTTTTTAAATCAAGCTACGATGTAGTAACCAATAAATTAAGAATTCACTTTTTATAGATTACTGAGACACTTTCATCAGCGTTTAATGCAAAATAAACAATCAAACAGCCTATCATTTGTTCTCTTTATCCTCCTGCTCGACTCTTGAGTGGAAATTGTGTGTGTGTGTGTGTGTGTGTGTGTGTGGGGGTATAAACAGACCAGATCAGTAGTGTGTTAGCTTTAGCATTCAGCATTAGCACAAGGCCAACATCCTGCCTCTTGACGACCCATGACCTACATCTCCCTAGATTAATGCACTTTGGCTTCAGTTGATATCTCATCAATGCCATCCAATCTTGTCAGTGGTAAAACAACCCAAAGGAAAACATGCATCTCAGAGAGGAGGGGGGGAGTGAAAGGGAGAGGGAAGAAAAAAACAACAAGCGTCAACCCAAGCAAGACGATGTATTTTCATGCATCCCTGTCTTAAATGTCAAGATTTCCTAACCCTTGGTGACTCTGGCACTGACACCCCTCAAAGGTTCAACAGAAACCGCATTCATTAATAATTAGCTTAGCCATGAGACCAGAGAGAGAGAGAGAGAGAGAGAGAGAGAGAGAGAGAGAGAGAGAGAGAGAGAGAGAGAGAGAGAAAATACATTTTAAACTTCTTTCCTTTGCCAATGGATTCAAATTTCACTGTTTTATATTTTTTTGTGGTTTTCCTGGTGCGTTGGCCAGAAAGTGCTACAGACATCGCATCAGCCGCTCTCTAGACTCTCTCCCTCTCCTTAATCATGGCTCTAATACCCTCCAGATGAATAAACATCTTCATCCCCACTCTGCTACAGCCAGAAGGCTCCTCCACTCCCAAATCCAAGAAAGACAGAGCGAGAAAGGAGAGGCAGAGAGAGAGAGAGAGAAAAAGAGAGAAAGAGAGAGAGAAAGAGAGAGAGGCAGAGATGCAATGGAACAAAAAAAACAGGGCAGATGGAAGGGTGGATCAACGTCAAAATTAACCAACAGAAAAGTAACAAAGCAACGGCTAGATTTTCTAGTTACCTCACAACGTTCCTCTGATCTATTCCCCCCCTGACACAATTATCACAGTCCCTCTAATTATTTCTGCCTCTTAACGGATCACTAATGGTGGGCCGCGGTTTTAATGTTCGTCTTCGTGGAGAGAAGGCCTGCGCTGTTGTGCAACCTTGTCGCCTCAGACTGTGTCCACACAGTGTACAGGAAGGGGGAGGAGAAGAGAAAAGGGGGGGAGTTGGCCCCTGGGGAATGGGCCAGGCCCAGACCAGCACTTCCCTGGCCCTGTAACTGTGCCAGAATCCTCCTGACACTCGTGTACGGTGCGTGTGCGCGCACAAATGGCCGACAGATTTAGCGGTTTGCTTTGTTTCCTCCTCCATTGTTTTCATCTGGTGTCCAAGCAGCTCATCAACCGATCTAAATGCTGCACACACACACGCGCGCACACACACACACACACACACAAAAGGATTGCACACACACAAACACACACATACACAAACGGATCGCACGCACACACAGACAACTGCTTATTCTCATTTGCAGAAACCAGAAGGTACTGTATCTACGGATCATTTTACTTATTCATCCATCATTTCACATTGATTTATTCTTGTTTATCTATTCATCAGCTCAAATATAACTTTTCCAGACTCGTTTCACTAGTTTACATGTCGAGTCCATCTCGGTCGGTAAACTTTTACCGTTGTTGTGTGAGTCTCAAATGCTATTAAGGTCTATCTTGCCTATACAAACCCCCACAACACCTATTTACATGGACCTCATTGACTTGGTAGCCATTCACTTACATATCACCACCTTGGAAGCTATTCTGGTCTCTCTCAGGAGAGGAACTCAATATGACTTTCAACCAACGCCCCCATATGAATTATCATCTATTCAATACTGGCAAACCTGAGGGAAACATCTCCCTGTATCACTTCACATCTGAAATCTGCTCCGGGGATGTTACTCGGTGAAATCACAGGTTAATAATAGAAACTATGATATATAATAGTATATAAAAGTACCATTAATAAGTCATATCTTAAGCTACATTAATACCGTATGAACTCTAATTGTATTTGTGAGTGATAAGACATTTTCCTTATACGATCCCCTTTTCTTACAGGCTTATCTAACGTATCACAATGAGCAGCATAGCGTAATGTTTCATCATTTGAGAAAGTGAATGGAATAGCCCCTCAATATCAGTTATCCCTGATAGCAACATCCATATCTGCTAATTACACTTTTCATTTGGCTATTAAAGACCAGAGGACATGGCCTTTATCAGTCAATGAAGGGAGAGGCATCACTATTATGCTACGACTGTGAAGAGGAAACGTTTGACTGGAACGCTAATATAGAAATATCATACAATGTGATTGCACAGTAATGTAAACCATGACACCCCTTCGATGACTGAATTGCGTACCCACTCAAAATATCCTGAGAATTACAAATAGGGTGACCTTTAATTAAATTTGGCATGCAAATTAGTTGACGAGTCAGGAAAGGAGAGAGTTAGAGAGAGAGTTAGAGACAGAGAGAGAGAGAGAGAGAGGGAAATGTTCCTCGACTGCCACGGTGTCCTGATGCTAACAGATAGCACTCTGTCCGTGCTGTTAAACAATCCATGCTGGGATTCTTCCACTGGTGAACATGTAGCAACAAACCGAGAAAGCCGATAGGTCAGCTCCGTGTTTCCTCCCTTCCTCCATTTGTATTTTCCTTGGCGTGTCCAGGTTAGTGAGGTGACTGTCACCTCCTTGCCCCTGCGCTGTCTTAGGGATGAGGCAGCAGGAGACCACGTGGCTTGCATACAGCAGGGAGGAAATACGGGCACAGAGGTGGCGCACGGCCCCCTGGGTAATTTGTTAAACATGAGCCACGGCATCCGAGCGCCCTGCTGAGACTCAGGTCAGGTGACACACGGGTCACAGGTGCACCTTGGGAGAAGCTCTGGTGAGCAGGTTTACAGCTCAGCAAAGCGTGGGTGGAGGGGGGGAACGCAACCATATTGTCTTGTAAACAGTTTAGCTTGACGTGGTGGAATCTCAATGGTTTTGAGTGTATTTTTTACATCTTAAATGGTGGCTTATTCGTTTGTATCGGCACCGGAGTCTGAGATCAGAAATGTATATTTATTGTATGAACGATTAGCATGCAGCGATATCCCCCTGAAACAAACCCAGGCATCAGAAGCTAACGCTGCACATATTACACACACACGAGCCCGTATATTCCGCTTTAATAGGAGCTCTTGATTAGGATTCGGCAGATACCGCACCCTGCACCCATGGCCTCTGCTTTGCTAGGCCTCAGATAACCTTTATCCTATAGGGTTTAATTAATGTCAGGCAGGCTACTCTTTGCCTTTCAGAAGGAAACGACTTATTCCTCTGGCCTCATGAAGCCCAAATCCCTCTGTTTCTCTGGTGCGGCTGGCCGTCTTGTTTATCCCTACTACAGGTACTGCTCCCCTATTAAGGCCAACGCTTGTTACAGGGAAAAAGGTTGAATTATTTACCAACAGAAGAGGGAAGGAAAGGAATGAAAGAGCTAGCAAGCAAGAGGGGCGTTAGCTACATGTAGAATTTATTGTGGGCTTTTTTTTGGTGCAGGTATAGAAAAGACAAAATAAATCATCTGTGAGCATTAAATATGTGTAGGGGGTGTCTCGCAAAGGGCATTTCGGTATACAGCAACATATAGGAGGACAATGGGTAATTTGTCGGGGCGTAACGTATGTGGATAATACTAGTCTTCTGTAACAGCAGAGTTTTATACATCACATGCCGATGGATTGTGCTTTGTTAAACTGACACCAAGGGTGATTGCACATGGCAGCCGCTCAGGGCAAACTGCATTCTGTCTGTATTCCATCTGCATCTCAGCCTCTGTGCACAATACAACAAAACACAGTGAAAACAAAAATGAAGGGGGGGGGGGGGGAGAGACAGAACAAACAATAAAGTCAACCACAAGAGACATGAGAGTTTGATTTGAGTGTGTATCCCTGTGTGTGTGTGTGTGTGTGTGTGTGCGCGCACGCGCGTGGCAGAGGCCGACAGAACGAGAGTGAGAGAGGAAGACTAGGGATATGTAGACAAATGCAGAGGGAGAGAGAGAGAGAGGGAGAGAGTAAGACGGGGAGAAATCAAATTTGCAAGAACATAACAAAAAGCTGTATCTCCAACAAAAGAGAACACACAGGGGCATTTGTCTAGCTGTCTGCTCCGGCAGGATCCTCTGAAAGTTTATTAAACTAGAACCCTTCAAGAGCAGGCAGAGAGTAGTAAACTATACTACTGGGGAGGCAGGAGGGAGAGCCAAGGAGAGAGGGAGAGAGAGAGAGAGAGAGAGGGGAAGAAAAAGCTAGCTTTTCAGCCTCTGTCTCTCAGAAATTCTTTTATTTCAACCAAGCATTAAGCGACCTCCCCAGTGAGTTCTGCTCTCCTTCCTGGTGTGGATAAAGCCGTCCCTGGAGGGGGTGGTGGGATTGGGGGGGGTCGCTGGTAATTTCCAGCTTCACCAGGAACTCAGGTATTAGAAAAGACCACTCGGGGACCCGCCACAATATACCTTCACAATTTCATACGCTCGGAAAAAAAAGAGGGAGCCCCTCCCCTGCCCTTCCCCCACCCTCCCGGCTAAAATCCCCTCGGGGGTCCCCAGTTCAAATTTCTGAAGTGCAGACAACGGGAGTATGTATGTGGGGGAGGAGAGGGGTGTGTGTGTGCGTGGGGAGGGGGGGAAGAGGCCCGTGGGACCGAGCACCAGCAATAGAAAATCCACTGCATAGAGGAGGAGAGGGAAGAAGGGAGAAAGAAAAATAAATGCGTTTCCTCTCTGGTCTGGCAGGAGTGCCTTTTTCCCCTGGCTCCCACCAGAGGCTTTTTACAAAACATGTGTTGCTGACATGTTGACAGATTGCTCAGTGAAGTGTTAGGCGCATGCACACGGCTGGCCATTTAGGGGGACATGGCTTCCTACCCAGCATCCTCTACCTGAGGCGCCATGTTTTATACATCAACTCCCCCCCCCCCATCCACTCCCATACAGAGAGAGAGAGAGAGAGAGAGAGAGATGGATAACAATGAAATAAAAATGGAAGGGAGCTTCTTCTGCTGCGATAACAGCGGAATATCAGAGAGCCGAGAGACGTTAGCGTTAGCGACGCTACCTTAGCCGAACTACTGTTGGCGCAGGGCAGGCCATGTTTGAGGAAGGAGGCACGGCGGAAGTGAGCGAGCGAGGGAGGGGAGCACTTTAAGGGAGCACGAGAGATAGATAGATAGATAGATAGAGGGGAGAGAGGCAGAAGAGGAGCTTAAGGATAGATGCGTGTAGGGCGCTTGCCGTAAATTGTCCCGGTCGAGCTAAACAAACCCGCCCCTCCCCTTTTTCCTCCGCCACCCACAGAAAAAAAGGAAACGGAATCTGATCAAAGGAGCAGAAAACTTCTGCTCCTATCAGGGGTGCATATCGACAGCACGCGTCTTAATCGCCCTGCGGCTCCGAAAGTGCTGCCGTGGCAACAGGATGGAAATGGGGATCATAATGTATTCATGGTGCCGGCGACCTGGGGGCTGCGGAGGGAGCTCTCCGGGGACCGTACTTTACCCAGAGCCAGACATGTCTGTGCAAAATCACTCCACACAGAGACAGCAGCAGAATACTGAGAAGCCACCGATGGAGGAAGGGGGGGAGAGAGAGAGAGAGAGAGAGAGAGAGAGAGAGAGAAAAAAGAGAGCTGTAGACAGAAAAGAAGGGAGATGAATAACAGTAAAGAAAGAGAGGCAGGGGATGAAAGAATGCAGATTGCGTGTGGCGAGGGAGTTAAAGGCCGCCACACTGGAAGACAATGTGTTCCGGACAGCCAGGACACAGAGAGCTAAGCAGCTGCCGTAGAGAGGTGAAAGGTAGGGATAGCTCTTCATCCGTTCCTCAAGTGAAAGCTGACAGACAATAGAACAGAAGCCCTTTTGGAGGTGGCGGAGGCTGCCGTGTGATTGGCGAACAACGGGGGAGCCAGGGGAGGGGGGGGGGGGGGGGGGGGCGGGTGTGCTTTCCGCG